>JAAOAY010000169.1:0-52532 GCA_013396255.1 Fusarium sp. NRRL 25303
GAATTATATAAAATATACTATTAAGTATTATTTAAGTATTATATTTTTTAATAGTAAATATAAAATATACTAAGAATTATTAATATAGTAAAGTTTTATTAATAACTAATTAACTGATTACAGGATTGGCCAATTCAGGGTCCCAGCAAGTCTCAATGTTGGGTAGCTTACCAAGGTGTACCACCCTAGCCATTACATTTGAGGGTTCATCCGATGTCCAGGGTTTGGACTTACTCAAAGCCAAGGGTGCTCACAAAACTGTGGCTTTTATCTCGGCCCTTGGGATCAATTACCAGCCGACAGCGATTTGCCGATACCACGGGTTACTAGGAACAGGGTTCCTTTGAGATGTCAAGACCGAATCATGCGTGCCAATCAATTTAAGATCAAAGGCTAGTAGCGACATATACCAGCACATAATTTCCAGTCCATTCACAGCCTCGGACAGTGTCGTCCCATCGTGTCCTACCTAAATTTCGTCCCCTCCCAACCTGGCCTCCTCAACAGAGATACCTTGATGTCACCAGCCGGCTTAAGAGACGTTAAAGGAAGCTTTGATCTGTCCATCTGGGGAACATGAAAGGCCTTAGTCGTTGGAGCTATGTCGAAACTAAGCAGAACGCTTCCCGCAAAGGTCAGGACTTCATAAGATGCAAAGTGACGACCAGGACAGAGGGTATTACCACCACCAAACGGCCTGAACGCGGCTGCCCTTCGGGTCTTTTGCTCCTTAGTAAGAACCTTTGTCTTTAGGAATCTTGTATGGTCAAAGACATCCGCGTCCGCACCCCAGGTCGTTGGATCAGCGTGGATGAACGCTGTTGGCATCTGGACTTGAGCCCCTTTCTTCAAGAGCCAGCGGCCCTGGATCAGAGTGTCTTCGTTGGTGTACCGCACTGTCGCAATGCCACTCGTCATTCGGAGGACTTCATCGTAAGTTGACATGAACACTGGACACTTCTCACGAATGGTGTTGTAGTCGAGAGATATTGTCCCAGAAGAAGAATCTTCCAGGGTAGCTTCGAGTTCTAATCGAACCTCTCTCAGTAGATCAGGCCTGGAGAAGATCGATATCAACAGCCAGAATGTCGTGGGGATAGTGTTTCCGACAATAGCAAGAATGCTGCCAAGTAGAGCTCGGGCATTGTTCTCATTACTCAAACCCCGTCGGATGCCTAAGCCGGAAAGCTCCTTGATGAACGAGCAAGCAGTGTCCAGACCATTGTCATTTAGATACTTCAAGAATGCATCGACGAGCTCTTTGCGAGTCCTTTGTGCTGTGGAGTGCTTCTTGGGGCTCAAGAACCAAGGGACCCCGAGGAGAAGCACCTTGATATTGGCCTCCCAGGCCCTGCAAATATCAGTATATGCTATTTTGTCTTCGCCTGAAGGCAGCTTACCAAAATGTCGAGTTGAGGGATGGATCCAGAGTGAAGGGATCCTTTTCTCCAAAACAAGCAGAGTTATTTGTCCTCATGAACAGATCCTGAACCCAAGCATAGAGATCGATTGTCTGACTTGACGGGAGCTCATTGACGATGTTGAGAAGTTTAGCACGAATGAGTGTGCACAGTTCATCGAGAGATTCTGTACCAGGGAGCAAAGAAGCCTTTTGGACTCTATGAATCTCACCATACATGCCGTTCTCAGTATGAGCATCGCGAAAAATGAGCTCGATGCCGGCCTCATCAAATCCCATCATTCGACGAAACGCCGGGATCATAGCTGGGCTGAAAGACAGAGAAGTTGTGTTGCGCTGAACAGCTTGTACAAGTTCAGGAGATGTCACGATGTAGTTCTTTTGTCCCGACATGTCAATCGTGAAGATTGGGTGCGGTTGTCGAGCGCTGACGAGGTTAGTGATGGTTGTTGAGAGCGACACAAGGCTTACCTGACGAGATCAAAGTATCGCATGCCATGCTTCAGGAGTCCGTAGATGTGACTGAGATACGGGACAGTCTCTTTGACATATGGTGGCTCTCTCGAGTCGGGTTTCTTTCTGGTGGCCAAGGCGACTATGGCTACCACTACGCAGCAGACCACCCCAATAGTGAGGTTGCTCAGAGCCATTGTAATCGACTAGTCCTTCCAGTCTACCCTATGCCAGAGTGCAGATTTTCTGGAGCGAAATGTCGCTGCTTTGCGTGGGGATTGCTCAGATACCGATACCTCGACAACAAAAGACCGAGAGAGCTGCAGTGCCAGTTCCACGTTCAGTCACAGTGGATGTATCGTTTCAAATTCCGTTCAACTAATCAAGCATGAAAGAGTAAGCGCTGTCATATCCAGCTGTCCGTCCGTGTCATAAGCAAGTGGAGGTCCTCATGCCCCCATCCAAACCTTTTTCAAGTCCTTGACCACCACCAGCGACATTCCGAAGACCAAGGGGCACAACAATAACAGCTAAGCCCCCTTGGTAGCGGAAGTCGGCTCCGCAAACTCATCAAGTTAGAGAACTACCAACACAGATTATGGAGTCGCATCCATCAAGGGCGTGTGCTTACAATGAGCAGGGATGCATCGGCTATCTAGCCAAGACAAGGGTAGGGATTACCGTTGCATTAAAGGATCGGGACCCTCACTAGCCTCTACCGTTGAGATTTTCACGGGTGGCTTTTCCCAATTGTCCGATGCGAGGAATCGCGCCAGTGGGTTCTTTGGCTCTTGCGGCTTATCTCAGAAAATGGACCAGTTTCTTCTCGAAACTGTTTCCGGTTCAGTGTTAGTTGGTGCTGGGATGCCTGGTGTTGAGCGTCATGAAATGGCTCACAGCGATGAAGCCTGTAGAGGAGTTTCATCAGCCCCAGTGACAGCTCAGCAATTCTCGTACGAGTATCAGGTATACTGCCATTAGAGCCAACAGCCACCCAACAGACCTAACAGCCCTTCTACTGGTCCTGTAGTCTTTGGAGCTTCTGTATGCCCTCGTTCTGTTGGTAACAATGGCTTGCCGACTCTACCTTCACCCGCTGGTCATATCGACAGCACAGCAATTCTTCTTCATTTACATCGCGGGCTTCACATCTCGCACATCAATTCTTCGACCAATTGGGTTCATTATCTTTCTCATCTCGACGTTCGTTGCGCTCGCTACGTTTGAAGACTTTGTTGAACCGCCAGGATGGGTGTCCAGAGCCATCATCTCTGCGTTTCCGCAAATCTCACTGACATATTTTGAGCGCATGATTGTGCGTAAAATTGCATACACTGAGGATCGCGAGAAGAAAAACCAAGAACCTCAATCGAGGATCGCAGAATTTCGCAAGCGATATGTCTTTGGACAAGAGGTTGCGTCCTCAATGAGAGGATTGGGTACGCCTTGGGAGATCAGAAATATTCACCATTTTGACTCTCAAGATCCGACGTACGTGCCTGCTGCGACACCATTTGTGTGTATAAATCTTCTCAAAGTCCTTCTCTGCTATTTTGTACACAAAATGTGCATCACGACGCAGTTGAGTCTTGATCAGCAGTACATGGCCCCAAACTACGTGCCCATCTTTCGCCGTGTTAGCCAAGTTACACTAGCAGAGCTGCAAGTTCGGTACATAGCGACCGTGACAACAGTCGTGTCAATTTTCTGCTTCATCCAAGGCGGATATTCTCTCGCCTCTGCAGCATCGGTCATAATGAACCCGAAAGCTGTAAAAGATTGGCGACCGATTTTCGGTGAATTGACAGAGTCTTACTGTCTCCGACAATTCTGGTCGTGAGTTTTTCAGTGTGTTTTAGTGGACGAGCGCTAATTTTCTAGCACGTTTTGGCACCAAGGGCTGCAGAATAATCTTCGGGGCACTGCGACGTGGATTGTCAAGAACATCTTTCGCATGAAGTCTTATTCACTTCCATCACGGTATTTGAAGATTCTTCTTGCTTTTGCGCTATCGGGCCTGGTTCACGTCCCCAGTGACATGGGCAGCGCGGTGTCTGCAAAGGACAGCGGAGCGATCCAGTTCTTCAGTACGCAGTTGATCGGGTTGATGCTGGAAGATGTGTTTGGCGACTTGTTTCTTCCGCTCTGGAAGTACAAGTTTACTCGGATCTTGGCGAGACTTGCTGGTTACTTTTGGGTTATTTCTTTTCTTGCTTGGTCTGGACCTGTTCGGTGGTTTCCTGTCATTTTACAACAGCGCCATGAAACGGAACTGATAAGGCTCAGTGCTTTCAAGCCGATGGCTAAAGTTATGAGCTGTTGGTAAGATTACTTTAGTAGAATGTTCAATGAATAACATCCAGTCAAGCGCTACACCTTGGCCCTAAACCATCCACTGACCCTCGTTATGAATGATGTTTGAGCTTTTTAAATAATATAACTGTCGTTGTAAAGCACGTAGATACACTCGTATCGCAGATAAAACCCCCAGCCTCGTGCGGCCTTCGCAGTGCCTGTTGGTGCACTGGTGCTGAAACAAGCAACATTTAGTGCTTTCAGTGGCTTATCGCCTCTAAATTTAGTGCTAGCCCACTGTAAACGTGTACTTAACAGTTCTCATGCTTGCTCCAACCTTCATCTCATTATCATCACGACTCTTCAGACAACATGATATCACCTCTTTACGCCATCGGCGGACTGCTACTGGCATATATTGGCCTGAGCACACTGCAGCTGCTTCACAACTACAGGAAAGCCAAAGCTATCGGCCTTCCCGTTCTCATCACGCCAATTGATCCATCTGTAGGTTTTGCTTCACTCTCAAATGCGCTCCAGCTAATGCCTTTAGAATGTCCCATATTTGCTTTGCAGCAGCTTCTTAGAGCCTTTTCTCAGAAAGTTCTTACCATTTGGTCTTGGAAATTTTGTGGAATACAACAGCCGGGACTGGAATTATGAGCAGATCCATGATCTTCAAGAACGAATTGGCGACACCTTTATCATCGTCAGCCCAAAGCAGATCCGCGTGTTCACGGGTAACGCAAAGGCTTCTGACGATCTTTGTCGCCGACGCAGAGACTTTGTGAAAGCCGTGGCTCTCTACAAACCACTTGAGATCTTTGGCCGCAATGTTGTGACGACTGAAGGGGACGATTGGGTGCGCCATCGGCGGATCACAACGCCGCCGTTCAATGAGAGGAACAGCGCGCTTGTTTGGGACGAGTCCAAGAGGCAAGCTACCGAC
This sequence comes from Fusarium sp. NRRL 25303, assembly GCA_013396255.1. Lineage (NCBI taxonomy): Eukaryota > Fungi > Ascomycota > Sordariomycetes > Hypocreales > Nectriaceae > Fusarium > Fusarium sp. NRRL 25303. Next base: position 5,118 of record JAAOAY010000169.1, read on the forward strand.
ATGCTCAAGATGTGGACATCAAACCCGAAAGGCGTCGTGAATCCCCAGAGCGACACTATGGTTCTGGCCCTCCATGTCCTCACTGCTGCTGGGTTTGGCAGAAGTTACACGTTCGGCAGCGGTTTGGAGAGTGCATTAGAGAATCACAGTCTCACATATCGCGATTCTCTCAGTCTCATTCTCGGCAATCTCTTCACTGCTGTCTTTACAGCGACACTCAATCTTCCCACATGGATGCTGCCCTCAAAGTTCAAACAAGTTCAAGATGCCGTGGTCAACTTTCGACAGTACATGGCTGAGATGGTCGCCGAAGAGCGCGAGGCCATGGACGCCGGCGCTGAAGAACAGGACAACCTCATGAGCATTCTTGTACGAGCATCCGAGAACCAGAACAAAGAAGGTAAACGGACTCGTCATTTGACAGACTCTGAGATTTATGGCAATTTGTTCAGCTATAACCTCGCTGGTCACGAAACAACATCTAACACTCTTGCTTATGCGACAATTCTCCTGGCAGCATATCCGGAATGGCAGAAATGGGCAGCGGAAGAGGTCGATCAAGTCACAGCCGGAGTCGACTTGAAGGACCTTGACTACGAAACCTATTATCCTCAATTGAAGCGTGTTCTCGCAATTATGGTACGTCAGCCATCAAGCCAATTGATCACCACTAACATCGGCAGCACGAAACATTACGATTATTCGGCGCAGCAAGGGCAGTCCCCAAAACAACACTCGTAGACCAAACCCTCAAAGTCAACGGCACAACATACACAATCCCCAAAAACACCTTCGTCGGCGTCAACCTGGCAGGCCTACACACATCCTCCGCCTCATGGGGCAACAACGCGCTCCAATGGCTCCCCAGCCGCTGGATCACCGCCGACGACAAGCTCGCTCCCATGCCAACAGGCGCTTTCCTCCCCTGGGCGGCAGGCCCACGAGTCTGCCCCGGCAAGAAATTCTCGCAGGTAGAATTCGTAGCCGTCATGGCGTGTCTCCTCAAGGACTACACCGTGGAGCCTGATGCAGAAGGTGACCACCTCAAGGAGGCGGCGTCAAAGGCCCTCATGGAAGAGGCGAAGCAGTCTAGTTTCAATTTCCTGCTCAAGGTGAAGCACCCAGAGAAGATCAAGCTGCGGTGTGTGCGCAGAGTCTAGTTTAGCGTAGAGGGCAAATGACAAGGACATGTTTTAGCGGATGTTAGGTCGTATGTAGGGCTACAGGGCTTGAGTGGAGGTTGCATCAATGCTACGCGTTCCAGAATGAATCCTTTCATTTAGGTAGAGTGCACTGACTAGACTGACTTTTTGTCTCCGCAAAGTCCCGGGCCTAAAACGGGATCCGTAAGCCACGATGATCCTTGGTGTTTGGCCCGATATCTCACTGCTACGTGTCAGGCAAAGCATGATTTTGTCACAAACAGATCCAGAATCTTAATAGCTTGGCCCACTACGTGAGAAATTCCTCTTTAGTTTCTACGTTTGCAGCATAGCCCAGTCGTAAGTGGAGGAATTAGGTGAGATTCTAAATCGCCTTCATTCCTTGTAGGAAGTCTGCAGTGAGCATTTCTGCGGCCAAAATGCCGCTGCATCCGTTTCTATCAATGCAATTTACAAGCCCTTAGGTAATCTTGAGTTTACACACCCTGCAGGGGATGATCACCAGTGAAGACATCCTTGGTGGCACGAGATAAACAAAGTTCGCGTAGATCTCTATCTAACCGACTTGCCGCCACCTCCAGCCCATCCATTCAAAGCGCAGACCACTATCACAAGCATCCTAAAGGCTGAGTAAAGCAAGAAGGTCACCAGAAAGACTTACTAGTCGTTTCACCGATGATACCCTGGCCTCACGTAATGGTAGGCGTGTGGATAACGTCCACCGAGCTGACAGTCATGAATCCGTAAATTCCCATATCCCAGCAATTAGGAACCTGTTAGTCGGTAGCCTAGACAGTAGCTCTATTTATGGAGTTCAAGAGCATTCCTTGCATGATAATATCCGGGCCGGTGTTTGACAGCGGATATCCACAAGTGACAATTTTCTTTTATCACGTTGCGAGAATGCCTTCTCTGAGAATGCCATCGAGAGTTTTGAAGGACATGTTCGATTTCGATATGATGAACGCTCCTTTCTTCAACGCTTCGGCGAGTAGTATTGCCCTGGTGGCGGTATTATTATTGCTTTCGACGCATTGCATCACTACGATTCGGTATTCGATACAGCGGTTTTGTGATCGTCGATACAAGGGAAAAGAGCCATCGACACTTCCATATGTTCTGCCAGGGGTTGGTTCAGCATTGAGTCTGATCAGAAATCCCCATGGATTCTTCAATTCCATTGTGTATGTTTGTTCACCCCTATTACACTACTTCGCTAACACTTCTCAGCCAGAAAGTCGACAATGGTGAACCCATTCGCATGCGTCTGGGCAACGTCCACGCCTATCTCATCCACGGCACAAGAAACGTCCAACAAGTCTTTCGGTGTTCAAAAGAACTCACATTCGAAGAGTTTGCTCTCAGAGTAGCTCAAAAGGTCAAGCGTCTTCCTGCCAAAGACGCTGCGTTAGTGGCAAAAGATATATCAGGATCATCACGATTGCCGCTAACCGAGACTCGTGAGGAAGATCGTATATGGAGAAAGTTTCATGAGATCTACGAGTCCCACCTCATTGGCGCCAATGCTGTGTCTGCCCTTACAGAGTTGTTCATTGATACCATGATTGATGAGCTCGGCACTATTGGCAGTCAGGGACCTATTGAGATCGGCATTGATGAGTTTATGAAGCATCATATGTTTCGAGCTTCTACCATTGCTCTCGCCGGTCGAAAGGTCTTTGAAATTGATCCCACTTTCGCAGATGTGTTTTGGGATTACGATGAAGATTTCATGTCTTTGCTCTACGGCATTCCCAGGTTTCTCTGTCGCAAAGGCTCCAATGCTAGAGACAAGTGCTTGGAGACCGTCAAAGGCTATCTCGATCAAGGTTGGCAAAACCTAGATTGGAGAGCTTGTCACGAGAAAAACCCTGATTGGGAACCAAACTTTGGATCCAAGCTTGTTCGTGAAAGAGAAGTTGCCATGGAGAAATATGGCATTGGCCTTGACGGAAGAGCTTCTTTTCAAATGGGTCTCATCTGGAGTATAAACTCGAATGCTATCCCGATGACATCTTGGATCATTATTGAGATTCTTCGTCGACCAGAGATTTTCAAACAGATACGAGAAGAAGTTGCTACAGTCTTCGACAAGGACACCAAGCAAGTCGACATCGTGGAACTCAAGAAATTGCCACTACTCAACTCAGTATATTTTGAGTGTCTTCGTCTACGATCATCAGTGTTTGTGGTCCGCAAACTACGAAACTCGATCGAACTAGACGGCTACACACTGAAAGAGGGCAATCTCGTTCTCGCACCATCATACCTTGCCCACAACGCCCCAGAAGTATGGTCATCAACAACACATCCCCCAGAAGAATTCTGGCCTGAGCGCTTCATCAAGAAAGGCAACTCTGGGATCTCAGCGGGCAATTATTTCCCCTACGGAGGCGGCGCAGCAATGTGTCCAGGGCGGAACTACGCTAAGCAGGAGATTCTTTCAGCGGTTGTTTTATTCTTTGCACACTTTGAGATCGAGCCGTTGCGGTTTGTGGATCGTGATGGGAAGACGTCGGATAGAGGGCCTGAAGTTGGACATGAAGCAAGGGGTGTTGCAAGGGTTGATAGAGATTTACTTGTCAGATTACGGCGCGTTTAGGATACCATGAGTCAATTACTAGGATCGCTTTTCGAAGATGATGAAATAACGCAAACTCTGTTTTGCAAAGTTTAATGACCAACAATAAGGTTGTGAAGTCTAATCTATCGTATGAACTGCTTGATGACAGAGAAGGAAACCAATTGGTCTCCAGGCTTTACGACTCTTGCAGCGGGATATGCCCATGATGGGGTCATCAAGTACATGTAACAGATAACCCAAAAGTACCCAAACCGCCTTGACCAGCTTCCCTGCATACCTCGAAAAACATGCTGAACTCCATCCTCACACATAATCACCAGCGCTGTTGTGAGGAAATAGTTGATAACGTTAGTCTCCTTTGCAGATATCCCTAGCGCTCTATCGGCGGGGAAATGCAGAGCCCCAGAAATAAAGAAGCATACGATAAGCTTGCAGTAACGAGAAACAAGACCCTTTGGCATGTGAAGAATCCCATGGACAAGGAAGTCTGAAAGGGAGGTGAGGTGACGTCGTAGCGTCTGATGCCAGAAATTACCCCAGAAGCGCCTAACGCTGTAAGCCTCGGGGAGACGCCCCCAGATTGGGGGTAGCATTTCGACCGGGTACAGGTTGAGGGTGAGATATAGGAGCGAAAAAGTACTGTTGATAAGATGAATGACGCAGAAGGTGTTGAGCCAGAAGCCAAAGGTGGCAAAGAAGCGAAATATTGCCTCTTCGGAAGTAATTTGGCCGATGCGTGTCAGCAAGTGTTCCTTCTGGGGAGATATCATGTTGGGATCTGGGGATGGTTGGGCGGCAAAGACATCAAGGATGAGATAGCTGACGATGGCATTCCTTGCATGTCTTGCAAGTTCCTGGCTACGGGCCGGTACAAAAGAGGGTGTATGGCTAGACCAGGGGGGGATTTGGGATATCTGTTCCCTCGTACCGACACCGCGCATGTTCCAAAGATTGCTGACCCCAAAGGACGCACGCTTCGTCAAGGACGGCGATAGACCCTCGAAAGACAACCTGCTCAGGCAGAGATCGTCAAACGTCTTCAAGCATTGCATCCACGTTCCCGTAGACAGCAACGCCACATGTAGACGACTGGGCAATGCATCGAGAATGGCCTGATTGAAAAACCAGGTAAGCACAGCGACAACCGCTGCAATAGCAGGTCGAACAAGGTTTGCGGGGGCCGTGAAACCGATAGCCCAGGCTGTAAGGCCCTGGGATGCCAATGCAAGGTAGAGTGCAACGACAGTGGTCATGTTGATGAGTGAGGCAAGAAAGTTACAGCATCAATCAGCATGAACGTGGAGATATTTACAACAGCGTCAAAGCTCTAGCACGGCCCGTTGAGTAACATTGCCATTCCGTGCCGCGCGCGTGCAAAACTCAATCAACCCTGTGAAGAAGTCTCGGTCAGCGATGGTCCGAAAACAAATGCCCATTCAGACTTCATCGCACGATATCCCGCACGGAAGAATACTGTTTCATCTTAAATGGAGTTTTGCTTAAATCTCACCCTCACTTACAACTCCAGTACCCGAAGGATCGCCCACATGCCGGTTTACAATCCCTGCAATCGCGATTAGCGGCTCCGTCTGACGTGAGATTAAACAGCAGGGGTGCATATACGCGACCAATCGAATCTTTCCTCAGACGACGGCCGGCAATGAGAAGCATGTACGTGGCGCAGTTTCTTTTTCTTCTATTCAACCAACTCGACTCAAGTTTCAGACGCAAACTTTGACCACGCGAAGGATCCTGCGTAATACAGACCAACAAACAAACACAGCCAGACCAACGATCCAAGACCCATAGCGACTCGCTTTACGTTTCTAAGAAAAGCAGCTTCGTTGACACGTGGAAACGGCTGACCCTCTGGAACAGGCCTGTCCAGAAATCGCGCCAGGGGCTCCCATCCCATACTCGGTTGGTACTCGAGCAATTGCCCAGCGGGCACAATATCGTGAACCCATTGATTGTGCTTATGGTATAGTTCCTCCGAGGGGACTTGCTCGAGGTTGAATTTCTCAGCGTAGTATTTCGACCAGGCTATGATAAGGTCGCTGGAGTGAATTACGCCGGGGATCCAGTAGCCTAGGACGCGGTACCACTTTGAGCGGAGATCAATACCCAGGCCGTAGTAAGACGCGAGCCAGACCTGCGGGTTTTTGCGGACGGAGAGGATGACCTAAAATTGTAAGCAAGCTTCAATTGAGAGAAGGTGATTCGTACCTTTGCGTTGGGGTAGATTGTCAGCATGTCATCGACAAGCGCACTAGCAGGCGGTTCAAAGACAGCTTCAAAGCCATCATACAGCTTCTTCAATGCCTTGAGCCTCTCATTGCGGTCTTGGATCGCAAGGACTCTTGCACTTTCTTTGACGCGAGAGATTGGCGCAGGAGGATCTCCAAGGTGAAAACAAGGAGTTACACCAAGAATCTCGAGACCTTTCTTGAGACTTGTCGTAGACGTGCGCGGGAGACCGGCCTGAGACGTTAGTAACTGACAAACACGGCAAAGAATAACGTACGACTATGATCTTTACGTCTGAAGTTGCTGACATTGTGATGGTGGGCCGAATGTTCCTTGTAGAGCATGAGATCGGAACAAGTATCTATAGATGTTCTTCGCTGGCCGTGAATGTCACAGCGTCTGAGGGAAGCTTACTATGGAGCAGAGCTAGAGGCATAATTACTGTAGACGCCCCGTTGTGGAGCAGTGGATGCGGCTGTGGCGTGGCCGATTGTTTTGAGGGTGAAGCTAACGCTGGCTAAATTTAAAACTAAACTAGCGATGTTTCGGCTAGGGCTGATGGTGAAGTACGTACTCATCTTAGGGTAGGGAGCTTTCTTTCTGGTTTTGACATTGTCGTGAAGGTATTCTCAGCATCAATCGTGATGGCGGTTCATCTGTTTGTGGCCGTATTTCTGGCGGTAGTCTATCTGGTTCAGTACAGAAGTTCTCCAAAGCTACCCCCTGGTCTTCCAAGGCTTAAACGCGACTCGTATCTGCCTTTCAAATTACAGTGGGCTTATCTCACGGATTGTCGACAGCTTTTTCTCGAGGCGTATCAAACGGTATGTCTCCTCCAAAGATGATGAGTAATACTAACAAACCAGTTCACCAAACACGGCAAAACCTGCGCGCTGCCTAGCATGGGCTTCAAAGATGAAATCCATCTAGCACACCACCATACCCAATGGGCTGCTTCACAGCCAGATGCCGTACTCAGCCCAATTGAGGGGTTTCGAGAAATCGATAAGGGAGACTGGAACTCTGGTCATGCCAGTTATATCCAAGATCCATGGCAGAGTATCGTCATCAAGAAGGAGGTGGGCCGTTTTCTTGAGATACTGGCTGCTGCGGTTGATGATGAGCTCCAGTATGCTATTCCTGAGTATATTAAGCCTGGGGCGCGTGATGAGGTTGATGTTTATGAGGCTATGAAGTGGATTGTCGCTCAAGTTTCGAGTCGTTTTACTGTCGGCCTTCCTCTTTGTGAGTCCTACGAGATTTTGTTCGACGTCAGCTAATTTTCAAGGCCGCGATAAGGAGTATCTGAAAGATTCCCTTGCGTTTGCAGACTTGTTCATCTTGAACTCTGGATTGTTGATTTACACTCCATCGCTTCTCAAACCGCTAATTGGATTTATCGTCACACTGCCAACACGGTACAGACGATGGAAGATTCAAAGGCATATACGACCTCTCTATGAGGAGAGAACCAAAAAGCTACTGAATCCTGGACTTGATGAGAAAGGTGACGAACCGACAGACAATCTGCAGATGATGATGCGGTATGCCATCAGCAAGCATGGTAGCCAAGTATCACCGTCTCAGATCTCTGATCGACTTTGTCTTGCAAACCTTGCTTCGTTCCACCAGACTGCCGTTGCTATCAGTAATGCTTTGATCAACATCGCAGCTTCTGACGCCGAGTTCAACACGATTGCAGCCATTCGAAAAGAGACGGCTGATGTGCTTGCAGACAGTGGCGGCGTATTTGACAAAGCATCGGTTTCTAAAATGATCCAAACAGATAGTATCCTCAGAGAATCGATGCGAACACATGGCTTTGGAAACAGAGCTATGATTCGAAAGGTTGTTGCGCCAGGTGGTCTCAAGACTCCAGATGGTCATACTCTACCCAATGGCTCAACCTTGTCGATCCTATCGTATCCTGTTCATCAAGATCCTGATATCTACGAGCACCCCGAGAAGTTCTACCCTTTCAGATTCTCCAATGTGAGGATCGGGCCCGATGGTAAAGACGCTAATCCAACGTTGTCATTTGTATCTACCTCTTCAACTTATCTTCCCTTTGGACATGGAAAACATGCCTGCCCTGGACGATTTCTGGTGGATTTTGAGATGAAGATGATATTGTATCATGTTTTGAACCGGTTTGATATTGAACTGCTTCCTGAGCATAATGGAGTTCGACCGGAGAGTCAGTGGGTTACAGAAGCTGTCATGCCGCCTGTTGGTGTCAAGCTACGATTTAGGAAGAAAGAATCCGCATAGTGTACCATAGTCCATAGAATATGATTTAGAATATCAAGATGCCAATTTGACCTCAACCATTGCATCAATCTTATGCCGTCCAATTTAGTGCAGCGTCCACTGAGGATACGCTTTTAAGCGCCTGTAAGCCAATCAAATAGTGACAGTGCACGAAACAAAGCCCCTGCTCACCCCTGCGCATAGCTCAAGTGGGTAAGCCTGCACATAAAATACCCAGCTCCGTGAGATTTCCTCCTCATCCACATCATTCTCACCATGGCACGAATTGCTGTTTTTCTGTCGTATTACCGACCCTGGGCCATTTGTGCGCTCTCCTTTGCGATCTACACTCAAATAATCCACGATAAGAATTATTATATTCGGCATGCTCCGTTTTATATGGGGAAGTATTTGCTGGCGTTCTTGAGCGTTTGGGCGTTCTACTTGGTGTTTCTGTATCATCGGTTCTTTAGTCCTTTGAGGCACCTGCCACAGCCAAAGGTATATAGCAGAAGATAGGGATGAGAATATGACTGACTCTGGCAGGGCGCGAGCTTTATCAATGGACAGTGGGCAGAGTCTGTCAGTCAACCTGCTGGATTACCGTTCAGAAATTGGTCAAGGACAATTGAAAACAATGGATTGATCAGATACATGTCAGTGGATTCATTTATAGAGGGGCTATACTGACCTACCAGGCATTTATTCAACCAGGAAAGGCTCGTCGTCACGAGCCCGGAAGGTCTCAAAGAGGTGCTCGGTCAGAACAGCTATGACTATGTCAAACCTCATCTCCTCCGCGCAATGGTCGGCAAGATCTTGGGTTATGGACTGCTCCTATCAGAGGGAGATGTACACAAGGTATTTTTATCCGTCCTGCATGGGACCAAAGCTGACACCCTCAGATGCAAAGGAAGAACTTGATGCCGGCATTCAGCTTCCGTCACATCAAGGAACTCTATCCCGTCTTCTGGAGCAAAGCACAAGAGCTAGTACACGGCATCGAAAAGGAACTCAAAGAAGAGTCAACTTCAGAGGTAGACATTGTCGACTGGGCGAGTCGAGCCTCTATGGACATCATCGGCTCTGCAGGAATGGGCCACGAGTTCAAGTCTCTTGCAGATCCCAGCATTGAAGACACCATGAAGATGTATGGATCAATGGTCAAGCAGAGTCGTGGTGCCAAGCTCTTGACGGTTCTTCAACTTGTTCTTCCCTCTATTATCACGGATTATCTGCCCTTTCAGAGAAACATGGGCGTCTTGGCAGCTTCTAAGGCAGCGAGAGAGACATCACAGCGACTTATCAATGCGAAGAAGGTCCAGATGGCAGCCAAGGAGAAGTTATCGCCTGATATCATCTCTACGGCGCTTGAGTCTGGTCATTTCACGGATGAGGGACTCGTTGATACCATGATGACCTTTTTGGCTGCTGGACACGAGACTAGTGCTGCAGCCTTGACCTGGACAATCTTCCTTCTGGCAAAGAATCATGACATCCAGGACCGTCTTCGAGAGGAGATTCGACAGAGTGTTGATGGCCTCAATGACGATGTTGACGCCAAGAAACTTGACAGCCTCTCTTATCTCCATGCAGTCTGCCAAGAATCACTCAGGCTCTACGCACCAATCCCCTTCACCGTACGCGATGCCCTCAACGACACTCAAATCCTCGGAACATTCGTCCCCAAAGGAACAATGGTCATTTTATGTCCATGGGCCATCAACAGAGCCCACGAACTCTGGGGCCCTGATGCAGACGACTTCAGCCCTGAGCGATGGATGGCACCTGGCCAAGCTAACTCCGGCGGTTCAAAGAGCAATTACGCGTTTCTTACATTTCTACACGGTCCTCGAGGCTGCATTGGTCAGAAGTTCTCACTGGCTGAGCTCATGGCTCTCACGTGCGCTTTGGTAGGGAGATACAAGTTCGACATTGACAAGGACTACGAGGTACGGGATATCACGGATGGGATTGTGGCGAAGCCTGGTAAGGGACTGAAGGTCTGTGTGGAGGAAGTCCAGGGCTGGTGAGCATAGATCAGTAGCGTGTGAATAGAGTCTTATTAGCTACCCGAGCTTAATCAAGGGTTTCCGCCCTGCACATCAGGTAGCAAAGTATAATTCTCGTATTCATCTGCACAGCAAAGCCAAGACTGCGTGACGAGAAATGTCTCATAAAACGGCATTTGTTGGCGCCCAGCTTCTCAGTGACACAGCCAACAAGGGGGTCAGCGACATGTCAGAAAGCTAATCTCTGCCACTTTTTACGTGGTCGTAGCAAGGATGTCGTCCCCATACTTATGCCCACACCGTAAGATCTAACGTCGCACCCTATCCCTGTCAGCCCCGATAACAGGCTCCATGCTTGTAATCTAAGCGGATAAAACACGACTCGGTGTTGGGTCAGCGACTGACTCGGAAAACAGCTTTGACTCTGAGTGACTTGTTGGTCCTGAGGACTGTTGCAGATCCGTCTCCGCAGCGCCCTTCTGGCAGACTCTGGGGTTCGAGTTTTCGCTCTTCTTCAGACCATCAGCTTTCTCGTATTCTTCACTCTTCATCCAAGCCATCATGTCGATAGCAGCTGGTTCCTACGCTCGCGGCGATCTTCTAAACGGTTGTAAAGACCTTATTCCAGGCCTTAAGAATGCCTACGGTTACGTTCCCAGCCTGGCAGCTGGAATCGTCTTTTGTCTCATCTTTGCCGCTACGGGGATTTATCACATCGTTCGATCGTTCCAGAAGCGCAAAGCCACTTCGTACCTACTAGCCATTTCTTCGTACATCGAACTCATCGGCTGGATCGGTCGAACGTGGTCCTCGAAATGCGCATACAACAAGATTGCTTTCCTCCTTCAGATCACTACCCTCGTTGTCGCTCCCATCTTTGTCGCTGCCGCCATCTACGTCACGCTGGGATATCTCATCAAAGCGGTCGGACCTCAATACTCTGTCATCAAGCCCAAGCTTTACCTCTGGATCTTCCTCGTCGTTGATGTCCTGGCTCTCTTGATCCAGGCCGGCGGTGGCGGTCTTGCTTCGGGGGCAGCCAACAAGGGCAAAGACACCAAGCCAGGTGCCAACCTGATGGTCGCCGGTATCATCTTCCAACTCGTCAGCATGACTGGCTTTTGCATCCTCTTTGCCATCTTTGTATTGAGAACACGAGGTCTTGAACTCGCCAAGGGTCAACGCTTCGTCATCTACGCCACCATCATATCCGTCGTGTTTGTCTACATCCGATGCATCTACCGAACGGTCGAACTCCTTGAGGGTTGGAATGGGAAGTTGATGAAGACTGAGGGATACTTTATTGGTCTTGATGGTGTTTGCATTGCAGTTGCTATTTTGATCTTTTGTATCTTTGATCCAGCTGTGCTGCTCGATCATGATAAGCAGCCCGAGCTTTCCTTCAACGAGCTCAACACTGTTTCTACAAAGTGATGCCTTCATGGAGTCGCGAATACTGACTGGCATCATTGCATAAGGAGTGGCCAGCTGAAAGCGCATCCTGTTGCTTGAAGTTTCAGTTCATAATAAACGTATCTTGTTTATCGCCTGATCCAAATTGCAGAGTCGTTAAGAATGGCCTCATATTCTCTTCCATGCTAGTCAATAGTGGGCAATCGTGTACTTCAAGTGAGGGCACTGTTTGGTATTGTCATAATACTGGCGGCTGATCATATATTAAGAAACCCCCGAGTTCTAGCTCTAGTTCACATACTTACTCCCTTTTGAGCCTCACCCAGGCGAAGAGCCCGTCAGATCAATAACAGTATCTTCTTATTCGCTATCTATTTCATGGACTGAATGGTTGCTATTATGGACAGGAGACGCCGGATTGTAGTCTGGATAACCTAGGACCCGCGTAAGGGGCTAGTGCTTTGAACAGTTAAGCAAATCCATCAAGTCCTCCGCCGTATTTTCCTCGCGTCGAGGCTGCTGTGCCACATATTCTTCCTGTATTCCTGCGACATCAGAGCTAACAAAGACCAAAGGCGAATCTAAGGACATGCTAAATTCATTCCTCGGAGAATATTCTTCAGGTTGAGACTGGGGAGTATCGAAACTCTGCTGGCCTATCGAGCTCACTGGCGTGCCAAGACTGTCTATAGGCGTCATGCTAGGTTGAGGCGAGTCATTGGGAAGTATCGGGTGACCTAGATTTCCATGACCAGGGGGCCGTGGACGGGGGGCCTGTGGTTGTGGTGCATGCTGAGTCACATGTTGCCTTCCGAAAGCAGCGATGTGAGAATGAGAAGTTTGATGCAAAGCCTGCTGAGGTTGTACGCGCTGCTGTTGAGACTGAGTCTCATTTTGAGGGGACTGCAGGCTGGGGTCCTGTCGTGGTAGTTGCTGGGAATTCGTATCTTGTTGACCTTGATATTCGCCAGAGCCGAACTGTGTATTGGGATGTGGTGCTGGCGCTGGCCTTGAGACGTCCTGTTGCGAGGTTCCAGGTCCGTCTTCACCACTACTCTTGTAGGTCGCGTATATGGTTTCAAGAACAACACCCTGACTGCCAGCTTGCACCAAATCCAGCCAGGCGGTTCGAGTCTTTGCTTCAAGATAAGGAATCGCTATCTCCACAAGGTGTGTCCTTGGCTTTTCCATGTTCGGGTATTAAAATTCCTAAACTTTGTACCATGCTGTCTCGGAAATTTGACCTCTAGCGCTATTCAGGCACTGAATCATCTCTTGACCAAGCTGAATACCGGATTCTCCCGGGCCAGTTGGGACGCATTATGACCGGTCATGTTGGGTAATCCATTTATCGTCGTTGATGTCTTGACGGCATCTTAGGCAAGTCCAAGGAATTCCGTCGGTGCGGGCGTCGTGTTCCGACCTGAGAAGGCTCCAGAAATCCAACATCGTGCTGAGTGGTAGGTTTTCACATAAGTAGAACTTGATGCTATCGTATTTGTGAAACGGACATTCCAAGTAGCTTGGGGGGTTCGTGATAGGGGATATCTGGGTTGGTTGAGAGGCGCCATGGGATCGTTAAGAAGATGTAACAATTCTGTGGTGTGTATTCTGAAGCAATGATGATGAAAAAGAAGAAATGTCGAAGGAGATCCTGGCAATGGAGGGGTAGGACTTGTTTTGTTGCCAGAGGCCAAGACAGGCTCCTTCCTGAGCATGGATGACAGAGGAGGAAGAGGAAAGAGAAAGCCGGGGGGTGTTCACTCACGCCAAAGGAAGGAACTGAACGGCTAGAACATCGAGATGAACTGTAGAGTGAACAAGGTCCCTAAGAGAGAGCCTTGAAGCTATCCATTGATGCAATGCTCTTACGAAACTTGGAGGTTTGACGGAATCTTGAAATACTCCACTAACAAGTCTCGCCTTGGAGAAAAGCATTGGAATGAGAGAACACACAGATTTCACAATATGCCAGTTGTAAAAAGTTACACATCTAGATCACTATGATCTATCCCCTCTAACTTGTACCGGCCCAATACAACGATCATCTCGCAACCAAAAGAAACTGGCAGCATGGCGTCTCAAACAGTGGATTTGATCTTCCCAGATTGACGATTTGTCTCCTCAATAGTTATACGGTGAAGCGGCTGATCGACTTCGTCGTTGCAGTCCATTCTCATGATGTCCATAATCATCGGCAGATTGGTCAATGACATTTCCACCACTTCCTAAATGCCTGTTTGCTTGCCAGTAAATGATGAGCAGAGAAATAACAGCCGACAGAGCAATAGACATCAATACTGCTATGATTGTCCATCCGCGATGGTAGTACGGCAAGTCATCCGACCGAAATAGCTGTCCACCAACAATACCAGCGCAATTAGCCGCCATGATGAACATAGCCTAGAGTACCAGGAGCTGGTTAGTTGGAACTCATGCAATCCACTCATGCAAAGATCTTGGGGCGCATTGACTCACCATGCGGATCGCTCGTTTTTCGGGACAGCTAGCGTTTATGGACAACCAGGAGCCATTCACAGAATCTACAGTTTTGCCTCTCAGTATGACAATTCCACGGCTATACAGGTCCAGGTATCAGACTTACGCCACCAACTGCAGGTTGCCGTGCCCATGGTCACGATACCAAACTTCAGGCCCGCACTCCAACTGTCAGGCAATGCACGGAATGCAACCATGAATGTCCACTGGCAGAATACGCCAAATAGTACGACAAAACCACGTCGGCCGGTCTTGTCACTGTCATTTGATGTTCGTCAGTCTATCTTTCTCATAGAGGGGGCGGGGACTAACGCGACAAATGCTGCAATGATGATAAGGCATACTGAGATCCATTGGCCGACCGAAACGAGTGCGTTTGCTTGTAAGCGTCCATATCCAAATGAACCGATGATAGTTGGGGCGTACGACCAGAGAGCTGTCGTGGGTGCGAGACCACAGATCGTAAGTAGCACATGGAGTAGGACCTTTGGATCTTTGATCTGTGAACGCGGATATTTTAGCCTCTATGGATGGAGATGCGCCAATGGACGGGTCTATCATCCCGTATTCTGAGTGCGAGTAAATTACTCACGGTAGAAAGAATGTGTAAGCCCGTGATATGTCGGCTTCGAGCTGTGCGTGTATCGTTGTCCAGTCTGAGTCGACTCTCCATGATCATTTTCTCCCGCTCATTGAAGAAAGATACCTGTAGCAGAGACACAGGATTACTGGATAACCCGGGAAAGAGGGTGAGAAAGATGACGCCAGAGACGATCGTACAAAGTCCTTCGAGCTAAGAGCCAGCAATGAGTCAGTTCAGTCACCGGACAGGAGGAGGGCTAGTTAGTGGTGAATGCTGTGGGCATGAGAGAGGTACATACGATAAAAAGTTACTGCCATCCGGCCAAACCAGCTACACCTCGCATATGAAGTCTAGACACAGCTTAATTAGTAACGGCTGATCTCATGTGTTGCGACGACATACACGCCGTATGCTAATAAGCCACCACAAGCCTGGGCGATACCATTGCCTAAAAAGAAGAAACCAAAGCGGCGACTGAGTTCAGAATTCTTATACCAAGAACTGAGTGTATAGAGACTGCCAGGGATAAATCCAGACTCGAGAAGACTATTTAAAGGATGGGAATCATTAAATATCTGTAAAGACACAAACAGGCGTAGACAGAAGCGAGGGAAACTGATCCAAGGAGGACCCTCGTGGCCAAGAACGATCCTAGTCCTTTCTGCCAAGCTTGAAATATAGACACCAGACCCCTACGAAAAAGCGTTAGATGCACCAACACATTTCACCCAGCGCCTGAAAATGGGCCCGATGGTTACTAACCAAGCGATGACCTGACAGCCAATCCAGATACGGGGCCCGACGCGGTATAAGATCAGATTGCTTGGTATCTGCAGACAATTGGTAAGCTACTATTCAATAGCCTCTGACACAGAGGAAAGGGGACAGTCAAAAGCCGGGGAACTGACTTCAAGCAGGACGATACCAGCATTCAACAACTGCTGGCCAACGTTGAACCTATTCTGAGAAATTCCGACATCGTCGAGGAAATTATCGGTCAGAGCATTTCCACTATACATACAAAGGCCGTCGTCAATAATCAAGGATTCTGGCGAGGCGTAGAAAGGTTGATGTGCTTAGAACTCATTGAAGTAGAGTCCTTCTAACATTGATAAGTGAAATGTTGGGGCTAGGCTCACATATTTGCTCTGTTGAGTTGGAAGCTGAAAAAGCAAAAGATGAGGATAGCCAAGACGACAGAATCGATCCTAAACGCAAAGGATGGCCAGGTCAGCGTGGTGAATATCTGCGTCGTGGACCATAGTTATGGTTGGAAGGCTGCCTTTCGATGGTCAAGAACTCACTTGCGAACTACAGCCTTCTCCTCTGACTCTGTGCAGCTACACTCTATAGAAGTGTTCTCATGCTTGTATGGGTCGGGAAGCTGAGGTGAGGTGAGCTCGGCTCTCGAGATGAATGCATCCGAGGGTGACTTCTCGGCGGGGCTAGCTTCTTGGACCATGGTTGTATGGGACTCAACAATGTATCAGTATGTAGCACGGGCGTCGAGTCTATTAGGGAGTAGGCGATATGATAGAACAGAACGTCTCAGGTAGAATGATCCGTCGAATAACCACATAAGCAGAGCTTCAAAGGAAGCAGCAAAAGAGCAACTTCTTAAGTAGTGGCAAGTAAAGTGGTGCCAAGTTACGATATATCTAGTCCATATTGCGTGACACAGATAAGGTACATGCTGAGCTTGAGATCACCTATCTGTGAATAAACGTTTATAATGCTATTCAACGTTTGCACGCCCACCAGCAGAAGCCCCAGGGTAATTGTGTGGTCACTAGAACCGGGTTTCTGATGGACGAAGCGGCCGGTCCCGTCTAGATAAGAAGGTGAGAGGTTGTTTTCAACGTAGATAAGCCAATATGAGGAGGTCAATACAATACTTTCTAATCATGAGAAGAGACGAAATTTGCCACGGACGAGTTTACCATCTCACCCAAGAATGCTACCGCTACCCCAAATTTTGGTTCAGCTAATTCTCCACCACAGCTGATGGCTCATTCTAATTGGAAGAGTGAAAAGAATACAGCCCCAGTGAAGTGAATGAAAGTGGAGAGGCGGTTGAGATTGACAACTCACCCGCTGCTGAAGTAACAGACAATGGCAAGGAAATGGACCGATAAGGTGAAAGGCATATTTCTCTAATTCTTGCTCACCTCGCCTCCTTTTCACTAACCTCCCTTATACCCTTCCAAGCAACTCGTCTGGGCTAAGACCAAGCAGCAAGGCTTGAGAAACGCCGAAGCTTGACCATTGCGATCACTCTCAGGTCCTATCATGATACTTGCTCTCGCAGTAGCGGCTATTGCTGCATTTTCTTTCCCTGTGGCAGCAGATGGGAGATATCAAAGTCGACCGGATCTGTCTCCCCCAACACTCAACATAACAATGCCTTGTGGCGGCAATTGCTCTGAAAGCTATCTCTTTGTTGCTCCATTCACCGGTTATGATGACCCGGTAGACCACGGGCCGCTTCAAGGTGCCCCATACATCTTGGCCAGCAGCGGCGATTTGGTCTAGAGCGGTTTCACTTACTTTTCGATTTGGGCTGGCAACTTTCAAGCCGCTCGGTGGAAGGGCCAGCCAGTGCTTTTCTCCTTTGAGGGAGCTCACAACAGCCTGCACGGGCACGGCCATGGTCATCATACCTTTCTCGACCAAAACTATCAGAATATTCGTGAGCTTCGCTCTGGAAACCATATGCTCTCAGATAAACATGAGTTCATAGTCCTCAACGAAACTACGGCTCTCTTCCAGATTTACCAACCTGTGCAGAAGAATCTGAGGCGCTACGGTGGCACTGATAAGCAGACTTGGATCGTTGATGCCCGCTTCCAGGAAATGGATATTGAGACTGGAGAGGTCCTGTTTGAGTGGGCAAGCTTAGATCACGTTTCACCCGACGAAACAGCACTACCACTTCCTCTGGGACAGGCTGGAATCGGCCACAACAGCTCCACGGCATGGGACTATTTCCACATAAATTCCATTACCAAAGGAGACGATGGTCATTACCTGCTCTCGGCTAGACACTCCTCGACTATCTACAAGATCAATGGCACTGATGGGTCCATTATATGGCGCCTTGGGGGGCGTTTCTCCGACTTTACTCTTGGTGACAACGTCACCTTTGGGTTCCAGCACCACGCACGCTACCTAAAGGGCGGGTCAGGCGAGTCAACTGAAATCATTTCGCTCTTCGACAACTCCGTCTATGGATCGGAATCAGCCGGTGGTGGTGACAAGGAGGTCCACCTATACCCATACTCGCGTGGCAAATATATCAAGCTTGATCATGCTGCACACACTGCTACCCTTGAGCTCGCCTTCCTCCCGCCACAGGGTCCTATACTCTCAAAATCACAAGGGTCTTTGCAGACTTTGCCAAATGGGAATGCTTTGATCAATTGGGGTTCTGAAGGCCAGATCACCGAATACTCTTCCAGCGGCGAGCCTGTCTTTCATGCGTTCCTCGACAGTGGCCTACTGCAGGATAAACTTCAAAACTATCGTGCCTTCCGCTATAACTGGACAGGCTACTCACAAGAGACGTTGGCGGTGCTTGCTGAGAAGGGTGAGGGCGGGGAAGTAAATGTTTATATGAGTTGGAACGGTGATACACGCACGGTAGCCTGGAGAGTATCTTGGAGCAAGCGAATTGGTTGGGCAACGATTAGAAAGACGCAAACCCATCCAAAGACTGGCTTTGAAACAACAATCAAGCTGACCAAGGCCTCTTCCTCTATGGGTCCAGTCTCTGTCGAAGCCTTGGGTGCAGACGGGCAAGTTCTGCAGGTTTCTGAAAATGTCCGTACCGAGCTGGCTTACTGGCTAGAACCTGACACCGTTGAGTCAACAAAGCCTCAGAAGCAGGTAACGTTGAACGCGGACCTGTGAGATCAAATTATTGCACTCTAGCTAGTCTGTATAAGCAATTAGTGGAGAGGCCAAGATGCTAGAAATAATGGCTGCGAGGATCGACAGGAGCCAAGCCTTTACTTAATTCGATGTGTATTCGTATAGTGCCTATTGAATATCCCGCGACAAAACATCAAAGTTCTCGAGATAATGACAATAAACGCGAATCTTTCATCAAAACGTGACACGGAAGTGGAACTCGTTGACAAAATGAGGCGTTCTGTTGGAAACGAAATTGCAAGCCTTCTCAAAACTTTGCTCCTTGACCTAGCTACAGTGTCGACTTTGTACTGATGAGTATAAGCTTGCGCACCACTCCTCTTCCACGAAACCCTGCTGAATCATTATTTAGCTCCCGCTCACCTTTTATTCTTAGGTAAGGTGTGCTTCATTGGTATCAGAATGGTAGAGCACAGCGCAATAGTGTTTAACAGGAACAAAAAGAACAGTCCATGCCGACAAGAGTTATAGTAGACCTTGATAGCGATGTTTCCCAACTCCGGCTCCAGGTCTCGAATCTCCGATATCGATTTTAGCAACTTCTTGAGAGCCTAGAGTAAGCGTTAGGCTGTGAACAATAACCCTGAAGTTTAGAGGAATTTCGGAATAAAACGTAACATACCTGTAGGCCGCCAGGTAGATCACCAAAGGCCTCCTCGAGTTTCTGGGCGATAGAACCTTGTACTATAGTTGCAACGGAAGCCACTCCCCAAACAGTGCCAAGGGAGCGGGTAAGATAGACTAATGATGTGGCGACGGCATGTTCTGTTACACAAAGTGTTGGGCATTAGCCATACCTTGAATTAAAAGATCCGTGAACAAAGCTGCCATATTCGTCTTTAGCTTACCTGACTTCAGAGTGGTACGGATTAATCCAAATAATATGCTAGGGTAGACCATGCCCTGAGCAAAGTTACCCAAAGTAAGGTAGGCCGAATACTTCCAATCTTTCTCATGAAGACCTAGTGTCAACAACAAGATATTTGAAACGAGAATCGCAGTAAGCCCAAGACGTGCTAAGCAATGTCAGGTGGTCTCCACCTTGACGCATCACAATGCCCGTTATGAGTCCGCCGATGGGTGTGCCCAGGGACGGTGGGACGAGTCGGAGGCCTGCTGAAGAAGCTCTATCCAGCAAAACTGTTTGAAAGAAGAACGGCATGAGGAACAAGACCTAGAGGATGACGCCAGATTCAGTCAGCTATAAGTTTTCGGAGTCTTGCCTTGAAGACAAAGCTGTGATGCTATGGGGGAATCACACTTACGCCGTAAGCTGTTATGCCGAGCGAGATATTACTGATCAGCAGCCCAGCCCTCTCATAGCCATTCATCATATTTAACGGGAGGATTGGCAGACCTTTGCGCCGATGCTCCTGTACGATGAAAGCCATCAAAAGAACAACACTAACCGCAAACAACGTCACTACCAGCCAATCATCCCAGGATCGCTCAACAACTAGTATCAAGGCAGCTAGAAGCAGCACGAGACTAGAGAAAAGAAGGGCTGCCCCCAAGAGATCCAGCTGGTTTATGGTTTGGCTCCACAAAATTGCAACATCCGCTCTCTGTCGATCTTCTGTCTTCACCACCTTTGCCGCAAGGCACAGGCCAGCCAAGGCCACGGGAACTTGTCCAAGGAAATAGATGCGCCATCCGATTGTGTCAGAAAGCACACCACCGAGGGTTGTACCGCATATAGCGCCTGAGCCCTGGAGGACATTCTGGAAAGCTTGGTAGATGCCTCGCTGCTACTTGGGAATGAGGTCTGTATTGATGATTGTTGCTGTTTTTGAGCAATGACACTTCTTAGTCACATGCACCCGACAGTAGAGCAGGTCTCAATATAAGATCCAAGGCATAGAAACTCACTCATAATCATCAATCCTCCGCCACCGAGTCCTGCCAAAGCCCTCATCATAATGAGAGTGGTCATATTCGTGCTGCAAGCGCATCCCAAACACCCAAGACCAAACACAGCCGTCGCCATCAGAAGACATGTCCTTCGACGGGAAATATCCGAGAAACGCCCGTAGAGTGGTTGGATGGCCGTACTTGTCAAGAGGTATGATGTAGTTATCCATGAGGCGAGGTTGGATTGCTGTAGGTCGGAGCTGATCACAGCGTAGGTAGAAGCAGTCACTGTTCCATCAAAACCAGCAAGGAAGACATTGGTAAAAATGGCTGAAATTGCATGTTAGATCAGTAAATTCAGGGTTCAAAAAATTACGAAGAGATGTCAGTAATAAAGATGACTCACCAGTCTCTATCAGAATGAAGAACTTGGGCTTTTGCCATGGGGACACAGCAATTAGCGATTCTTCAACTCCCGCGGTATTCACAGTTGAGATATTATGGTCTCTAAGTAAGGGGGTATCTTCATTGGGGAAGCAGTGGTTCTCGCTATGCTCTCTCTGTTCGCCTGAAGTTGCCATGATGTTGATAGCCTAGAGGGGGCTGATGATCGAAGGGTCGAAGAGCTTATATTTTCTGAAAAGCACATGACAATTACTTGCAAGCTTACTGATCTTGACCACATGAGCGAGAAATCGGTCGTTACGAAGAGGTAGGGCTTGCAAACCGCGAAAGACTCGACAGGCTAGTCGTGATTACGAAAACATCGAACGGCCGCAATAGAGCGAACTCACCGTTTCAGCGCAATGCATTGACTACCTAAATTAAATCTCTCACAACTAGCATATTTCTCACAGATTCGACTGTCGTATCAATGGCAGAGTCGACGAGCCTCCGGAAGTGCACGTCGATCGTGGGCTCGCATATTTCGGGGCGGACGAGTTCAGAGCTCACCCGCCGCAAAACGCGCCAGCGCCTTCACGACATGATCGGACATTGCCGCTACCTCTCCACTTCACTGTCAAGTCTAGTGAGAAAATCGGATTCTACGAGTTCTTTCGTATTAGTATTGATATCACCGCACGACTCACGGGCGCAATATTTCGCAAGGTTGATGCCTGACTAAACGACCTTGATCGTCGTTACGTACTGTCTAATTCGCAATCATGTGCAAATCATCCAATCTCCACTCATTCCTCACAGAGCTGCCTAAATGCGAGCATCACCTCCATCTCGAGGGCTGTCTTACACCAGCTCTTCTCTTCAAACTGGCAGCCAAGAACGGAATCACGCTCCCTAGAGACGATCCCTCCGGAAGCCCTCGCCAAACGATATGAGCGCTTTGACAATCTCGAGGACTTTCTTCAATGCCACTACCGCGCCATGGCCGCACTCGTAACCCAGGACGATTTCGAGATGCTGGGCTGGGAGTATTTCACAGCAGCCCATCGTGACGGCGTCCGACACGCTGAGGTTTTCTTTGACCCTCAATCGCACACAAGTCGTGGTGTACCATTCAAGACGGTAGTTTCTGGTTTCTGCGCTGCGTGCGATAGGGCTGAGATTGAACTTGGCATTTCGACCCGCCTCATCATGTGTTTCTTGAGACATTTGCCAGTCAGTTCAGCAGCCGAGACGATGAGAACAGCTATGGAACTTCAGTGCTTCAACCCAAGCGCCAGCTCGAACGGGGAGCCTGTTATATCTGGTCTCGGATTGGACTCGTCTGAAGTTGGGTTTCGCCCAGAGCTACTTGCCGAAGTGTTTCTTCAGGCCGAACAATTGGGTGTTCACCACACGGCTCATGGAGGCGAAGAGGGTGACCCTACATACATTAGCGGTGCTCTTGATAGACTACACGCTGAGCGCATCGATCACGGCATTCGACTAATCGAAGATGAAGCTCTTATGCGCCGGGTCGTGACCGAGGGTATTCTTTTGACAATCTGCCCTCTGAGCAATGTCTGTCTTCAGGTAGTGCAGGGCGTAGGTCAGCTACCGTTGAGGGAGTTCATCAAGTCTGGAGTTCGTTTCAGTCTTAATAGTGATGATCCGGCCTATTTCCTAGGTCACATTCTGAATAACCACTGTGCAGTTCAGGATGCGTTCGAATTTAGCATATCGGAATGGCAAACTATTGCGGAGAACTCAATCCACGGAAGCTGGGTTGGCAAGAAGCGCAAGTCACAGCTGATGTGGGAGGTGGGCCGGTGTGTAGAGAAGTATATGAATGTTTCATAGAGGCAGAATTCCAACATATCATTCGTGCCAAGTCTCTCGACTCTATTCGCCACCTATTCAGGTGGCATACATAAACGCAAAGTCGCCATCGCCCGGGTACCCAAACCCGTTTTCAGCCATGTTTGTAATAAACCGGTCGTCTTGTAAAAGGTCCATCACAAAGTTGTTATCTGTGTACCACGACTCGCTTTGAACTCTGCCAAAATCAATATTGCTAGGTCGATAAGCCAGAAACTTGGCCATAATTTCGTTCCCTCCTACCATCCTGTTTATTATACCGATCTGTGCCGAACGCAGTTGCGCTGTGCTTCCATCGAAGGATAGGCGCATAAGGCTGACAACGAGTTCCTCTTCTACCAGCAGGATAGTTTCGATCAAAGCAGCACACCGAGCAGCGATGATATCACTTTGTCTGCTCTGGAGACTTTGAGCGGTACGGTTCATAATGGAGCGCAAAGAGCTCGCCTCGTCGTCTGTGTGAGCTTCGCGGAATAACAGCTCCAACCCGATGACGATGGTAGCCGTAACGCAGAACGCTGAGTGTGTCCAAATTGGAATAACCCCCTCTTGTGAAATAGACTCGTACTCCTTGAATATCGTCTTCGCCGCTGCCACGCATGACTTCCGGGCCTTTATTAGTGCTGGCACTTGGAAAGCATGATATAGAACCGGACGGTGAATCATGATGACCTTGTCAGCGGCGCTGAGAGCGAGACTACGTCTAGCAAAAGGCAGCCATGCGGGCATGTATTCGCCAGTACCACTTTGTGGCGGAGGGGTCTGCGTGAAGTATGGTGGCAGATGCCGTACAATATCATGGAGTGCAGAGTAGCTAGATGCGACGACTTTGTAGGTCTCAGCCAAAGAACGCCGAGGCAGAGCCGAACTTAGAGAGTCAAGAAGTTTTGGCATAAGTAGGGCCATCCGAACCAATACCCGTGGATAGCTATTGATAGTCAACACTGTTTCATTCTGTGAGATCATGTCTTCGTCGTGGCAATTTATCGGTAGCTCTGTGGTGAATTGAGATGGATTAATAGCTATAGAGTTCAAATTAATTCTCAATGGTAATCCGCAAGGAGGGTATCTAGCCTTACCGTAGGTTTCTGTAAATGGAACCTGGAAATAGTCTTGGATGACGAGTTGATTCCAGCATCGCCGGCCAACCTCTGTCTCGATGCATTGGAACCAACCTTCTTCCGTGGTTGCTGCAGGGTTCTCGGTTGTATTTCGTATGTTGTGAAGACCCATGCAATGCGCCATACGTATGGCAGCTCCAAGAAGCGTAGCATTCCAGTCGCTGCGGCCAAGATTATGTGCCACGCGTGTGGACAGTACGATGGCCTGTATCGAAAATACTGAAAGAGATTTAGAATTCACCGCTTCGGAAGCTAAACAGTAATGACCTCGAAAGAGGCCCCGGGGGCTTCTATACCAACGTACTTGAGTGGTTTTCGGCAAAGTCTTCCTGATATAGTTGGTCCACCATGGCACGAAACAGCTGCTGTGGCAGATCACGATCAAACGTTGGGTCAGTCCATAAACAAACGCAATTGAGAGCTGTCCATGCCGAGACCTTTCAGAGATAACAATTAGTGATGCTCCTGTGCTGCGCCTTTGAGACCAAACTTACTGAAGTCACAGCATAGTAAAGTGAAAGCCAAAGCGAATGCATGACAGTTCCAGTTGTCCAAAAGTGTTCACATTGCGACAGGAACGTGGGAGCGTGGAACACATTATGATGCCAAAGGATATTGTCCAAATGAAAGCCTACTAGTGATCTTGCCAGTTCATTTATTAGGGAACTCGGCTTTAGGGCTAGGTTAGGTCGGACATGTCTGTACCCTGACCAATGGGGGTTGGCTGTGATGCTGGCGATCTCAGGTTATGGCCTCACGGAGCGGCATTGGCAGTCGATATGAGGAAAGCAGCTTCCCCCACTTCTACCCCAGGCTAGCAATTCGATTCTCAGAAAGTCAACGGCATGTTGGTGTCTCCTGGAATCCCTGCTCTGAGTCAGTGGAGAATCTGGCGTAATGTCACTATCGTGCTCCCAGGTACCCTCGCCAAGTGGCTGCACAGACTCTGGTAATGCCTCTGGAGAAATAGCACTACTGGCAGCCTCATCACGAGGCAGCCCATCATGCTCGATGCGTGCTGACGAAGATGTTGGGCTGTTGTCGATCGTCGAGGGGCTAGCTCCCTGTAGCAACAGTGATTTGCGCTCACGAATAGCGGCCAAGGCACTTTCGACGTCTCCGGACGCCTTCAGGATCTCAGACAGTTCATGTAGGAATGTGAGTTCCGACCGATGGTTTCTCTCAATTTTTCTGACACGGACAACCTCGCGAGAGCAAGGCTTGGAGAGACGGACGCAGCGCCCGCAGGGAATAGCCTTGTCACATCGTGTTTTACGTCGCGTACATTCCAGACACGCCTTGGGCTGGCGTTGAGATACACGTCTCGGTGATTGTGGAGGGGAGCTCATGATGAATCTGCCAATAATGTGTCATTGTAAATGTCAAGAATGGCGTGATAGACTTGATTTGACATTCAAGGAGGGGTAGCGCGACTAAGTTGGGGCACTTATTAGGTCACAGGCTGTTGTTAAGTTGTGCAGGGTATCTAGGTATAGCCAAGCAGTACCTATGACTGATCTATGTCTTCAGTTCCAATAGTTCATCTCAATGACCCAAATCAGGGTATCTAATTCCAAGATTTCAATATGATTGACTTTCTCAGGTCTCTAACTTTGTCATTTAATGATGAACATTTCATCACTGCTTGAAAGCTTGTAATCGTCCGCTAAACTTCAACACTTGTTCGAAGCATCAATAGAGGAGCTTCACCACGCTCTGAATGCTCCTTATTGAACCAACGTTCAAGAAAATCTTTTGCATCATTTATTTACTAGTTATGTTACGTTGCATGCGATGGGAGCTGTAGATAAGCGCCCCAATTCCGTTTGTGCGTTTGTGGGCATCGAGCGGGCGAGTTTAAAACCCGCCCGCTCCCAACCTTGTCCATTTTTGCTTTCCAATTTCTTGTCCATACTCAGCTTGAATCGATTTTACGTATCTTGGTACTCAGCATATCTTCATGGGGAAGCCTATCCCCCAAAGCTGAGAAGTCTTGTACAATTGTCGCACAAGGAAATCTACCGTCAACAACTATGGCTTCCAACTTTACAGACTCAGCCATGAAGATGATTATAGACACCGATGTCGGTATGATATACTATGGCGTCTTTTTTAAACCCAAACAACACTAACCCTTCGTGGCATACAGGTGGCGACGACATAGTAGGGCTTTTGATGGCCATGGCCGCAGCTCCCAGCATCATGCAAGTGGTGGCGATTACAACGGTGTTTGGGAACGTCAACGTGGAGAAGTCTCTGAGGAACGTTGTAGCTATGTTCTACATCCTCTGGAAAGAAATGGCTTGGCGAGAGAGCAAAGACAGAAGGTTTTCCTACGGAGCATTTCAAAGCTTCAACCCGGTTGTGTCGCTGGGATCGGGTCATGCGCTTGGCCAGCCTGTTGTGGTTAAAACGAATGGACGTCCATGTAGGTAGCCACATCATCATAGGATGATTACCAGTTGGCAAGGCGTGTTTCAAGCTAATGAGATATTCTAGACGGTCAAGACGGTTTATGGAACTTCCATGCATTGGTAAGCTTATTTCGGTCGACTTCTTCGTCCTTCATTCTCTAACATTTGCCCAAGTATCCGGAGTTCACACCTGACGACTCTTGGAAATCGCTCTTTGAAGGCAGCGTTCCCTCTCCAGATAACCAGCCCGAGTTTTATCAGTATTTCGATGCCTCGCGCGCGCCATCTCACCTCGATATTCTTCGTATTCTTAGGGACGAGCCAGCAAACACCATCACCCTCATTGCTCTTGGCCCTCTGACAAACATGGCTCTGGCCGCTGCAGAAGACCCAGAGACCTTTTTGCGCGCTAAGGAGCTTCTGATTATGGGTGGTGCTATATCTGTACCAGGCAACATATCGCCCGTATCGGAAGCCAATGCATACAATGATGCAGTGACAGCCGCGAACGTATACCCTGACTAGTGCAAACCTGGCATCTACATTTCCAACTACTGATTTCAGCAAAGTACCGCTACCAGCCTACCCAGATCGACTCTCGAAGCAGTTGAATGTTACAATCTTTCCCATGGACCTTACAAACAGTCACTGCATCACCTACAATACCTTCCTTAATACAGTAAAGCCCCTAGCTGATGTTGGGAGCCCTCTCTCAACGCTGGCTTATACCTTTATGAAAGGCATTTATGACAACTGTGATAAAGACTGCATCTTTCTGGAAGGCACCAATGAAGAGTGCATCACGCTACACGATCCGTTACCTGTCTTGAAGCGCTCGGAAGGGACTTCTGGAACATATCAGCGCCTAAGGACCTCCGCGTGGAGAGCTTGGGGCAATGGACGAAGGGGATGCATGTTGAGTACCAGATTAACATGACAGCACAGGCAAACAGTCCCCTGAGCCCAGGCAATCGTCAAGGAAATCGTGTCCGTCAAGCGTCGGAGAGTCCAGGGCGATACGAGTTCCAGAGAATGATCATGTCGCTATTCACAAATTGACAGCATACGTGGCGGACCGTTGAAAACATCATTGACTGTTTCAGGTGGCTACTAGAGGTTGAATATGACATTGTGTGAAACCTTTTATCAACAGTTTATTAAACTCAGGATATCTATATAACTGCATTCTAGCCATTATCATTTTCTGACGGTAATATAGCTGTAGTATTTAGTATATGTATTTTATATTAAAAGAGACTAGTAAGGAGAATAATAAGCGAGAAATTAATAAAGACATACATTGTAGGGATAAGTTTAGAGCACTGATGTAGAGTGACTTTTAGTAAAGTCTGCTCTTCCTTCTTTTACCAACAGCCAAGTCTAGAGTGATGACTATGAGATCATATCCAATGCATGAGGCCGGCTACAATGCCCAAGAACACGACGTGAATACCGATGAGCAATAGCTCTTCGACAACTTATCAGAACAGAGAGTATGGTGAATAAGGTCCTTAAGGTAGCTATGGAAGGCAGCCCTTGATGCAATGGTCTTATGAAACTCGAGGATTGATGAGATTGAAATGCTCCACCAAGAGTGCCCATCTGGAATATAATCATGAGATTGGGAGAAGAGATAGTAGGAATAGAGCAATTGGGCACTGAAGATACCCAGCTGCTGTTGGGCCCCAAGCGAATAAATCCCTTCAGCTCATCGGATTCTACGCATCACTTGAATCCAAGTGAAATTCCAATAGGTGTTAGAATTAGTGAGGCCGTCATTTACAAAGCATACAGAGCATCACGAAATGACAAAAACAGGCTATATGGCGTAATGGGATGACTGTTTATGACTTTTCAGGCTTTGAGTGACGAATAATCCCCGAGAGGCCTTCCAGGGGACTGCAGGTTGCATCAATGCACGGCTTAAAATGGTATTGGGTACAAATGAGGCCAGAGCTTGAGAACTCGCTTATAAAGTTCTGGCCTGAAACAGCTCTTTCGGTGATCATCCACCTTGGAGTGTTTCTTAGTACTCCACGTGTGCATGGCTGACAGCTGAGAGTTTGTGTCCTCAAGATTCGTTACTTCTAGGCAATTGGATGTTCAAGCTACTCGCACTTGATGTAGGTTGACCTTTTCGGGCCTTCCATGGAAGGGCTGGATGAGGGCCTCAAACCTGCATTGCTGCACGACATAGTGACATGCAGTAACCCTCCCGATAGGGGTCATTTCAACCCAGATGACTGTTACGTGGCTTGTCTTTCAAGATGGTGAGCAATAATGTCCATGTGGCACCTGCTCCGCATTTGCGTCGCTCAATACGCCCGCGCAGTGATGGTATTCCTCGGACCAGGCCGCTGTCATTCCTATGAGCAGATAGCCTGATTCCAAAATGCCCATGTGAATATGCATTATTTCATGAAGGGGTGTTTTCGTTTCAACCACTATCCAGCCTGCCCCCACCGGCTGTCTGCTCGTCGAAAGATCCGGTATCAGCTCTTCCGCAATTGCGTACCTAGCCGCATATGACTCTGAAAACATCCAATCTTATTGGCTCGTGTGACACGAGTGGCGCAGTATTGCATCACATCACACCTGGGAGCCAACCGGATTCGCGCTGGTCAGCTGTCAAGATTTTACACAACTGTGCTGTGAGTTACAAAAAGAGCATGAGCATCAGGCTGAGAGTCCTTGGCTAGTATAATAGACAAGAATTCCATCTGCGTCTCTAGCTCCATCTTTAGTCGCCACTTGCGGTTGAGAGCTTGTTTCCATTACATAAAACTTAATATTTCTAGCTCTCCGTACAAAAACATCACGGACGGCCTTCACCATGTTTTTCTGCGGACTGAATCACGTATCTTCCCTGTTGCAGAACTTCAAGCCCTGCACACAAAAAGACACAACAGAAATGACCGAATCAAAACTCAATAATCTTTATAAAACTCGAAAGTCTCCGGAACCCAATCGCGACACAGAAGAAGCCAAAACAATCATGAAGGCCAGGGCTGACCAATGTGTTCCCTGCATTGGCAATGGACCTGACGCACCTCCACGCGGATGTGCCGTCCCCTTGTCCCCCAGCAATAACAGGGGCTTCCAGGATCTATCTTTAGAGGACACAGAAGATGGAGATCATGATGGCGACATCCAACCTGGGAACCAGGAGTTTGTCGCGACTGACTGGCTTCAGACCCTGAGACATAAGATTGGAACATACGCATTTGCAATGTTTAGGTATTGGAAGGACAAGATGGGATGCATAGTACCATCGGAGGATGGATTCCACTCCTCAGAACCCTTCGAATCATCATCTGTACAACCAATGATCAACACACAGGCAGATGATGAACACAACCACGGTTATGAGGTGCTGTCGTCGATATCCCGTCCTATTCACTTTACATCATCACTTCATCTCGCTTGTCCTTTTTATGTCTTCGATCCTGAGGAATGCCAGCAGTGTCTGCTTGAAGACGACGTCCCAAGTATAGAGGATCTGGTCGACCATTTGTTCCGATGTCACTCACGACTATCATACTGCCCAAACTGTTATGAGACGTTTGGAAACTTGATTTGTCGCGATAATCACGTTCTAAGGGTAAAATGCCGGAGACGCGATCCTGGCCCATTATTTGGGCTGAGCGAGAAACAAAAGATGCTGTTAATGGAAATAGACGCTACTCAAGACATCAAACAGGAGGCGGTTTGGTTTCAAATTTGGTCTATTGTGTTTCCAGCTACACCAGAACCTCGGTCACCATACCTAGATAGAGACCCTGGATTATCCATCTCCATGATGCGTGATTTCTGGAGCTCCAATGGGTTGGAATATGTTTCCCAGTCACTGGAAGATCTGGGAATACCAGCGGATGATTCTAGAAGCCCTATAGGCATCCTGTACGAACTGATACAGGAGGACCTATTAAATGGTATCATTAACGAACAAAGATATTCCGGGAAGTCGTCGCTACTCCCTGGGTGACTGGGCTTAGGATTGGCTCTCATAATAATGCAGTATGTAAAGGTTAAAATCCGGGTTTTCCTTTCATCAGATTTACCTTCGCTGTAGCAACTGGTCGGGGATTTAGTATGTCTAAGTTATAAGGCATAGGTGTTTTCTGCAATCAGAACTTGTGGCTCACAGTTTAGGCCAGCACAGAGAACTTAGTAGAGGGATAGAGTAGGTATTTTAAAATACTTAGGCAGTTCAGTATAAGTGCAGGGGACTGTTGAATGAGTTTATTTTAGCACTCTCTTCTAACGCGTTCTTCTCTCCGACTTCTCGTTCACACAAACCCTTCAACCATAATTCATATATCAAGATCAGATTTACCAAAATAAGAACAAGACTTAATAGACCTATCGCGTTGTAATTACCTAGAAAAGAAGACAGAAAATGAAACGCTAAAGTATATCTATCTCCAGCTGGAGAGACGTGAGACTGAACGCCAACAAGAGCAAACAACTACTGAGAACCGTCAAAGTGGCCGGGGTCCTAGTTTTGATTGCACCAGTTTGAGTGATTCCAACACCATTCTCCTTGCTGAGATGCAGGACCGGAGGCTTCGGGAAGGGGCCCGGGGTATGTGTAGTTTGATGAAGTATTCTGGTACGGTGGTTGCATTTGGGGTTGCGGCGAGAAATTCGAGGGGTTAGCAGAAGGGAAAGTCGTAAGATACGGGATTTGGGTTTGTTGCGCAAGAGAGGCAAAGGAATTGGTGATGCTGTTGCTTGGTTGTCTAGTTAGTAGCTCATGCTGCTGTAGTGGTAGAGTCACAGTCGATGAAGGAAAAGGAGTTGCATTTTGAAGTCCTGTTTCCTCTTGTATAGGAAGATCCCAAGGAGCCAGGCCTGTCGAAGGAAGGCGCGATGAAATCGAGGTCGATTGCAAAGCCCGTCGCAGCTCCAAATCCCGTTGTTGCTGCTGAACTTGTACTATTTGTTGAATCTCTCTGTCGATTTCGACGCCACCAAGATAAATTCCGTTCACGATCTGATCAAAGGCAAGTTCTTGGTTGGTCGATGCAGATATCAGAGCCTGGCGAATTATATACTCGCCTTGCTCGCGGGGGACGGTTGTCTCGACATATGGCGAAGCTGGAACGGTTCGAAATCTCGTCAAAGTTGTCCTAGTCACAGCTGGGTAACAAATTCCCCACATGGCATACCACTTGGCGACAGTGCCAGTCACGGCATCGCGGGCGTCTTTGAGATCCTGGTATTCCGAAGGGAGCACCACACCAGTATCCTCGATACCTGCTTTTGGACAAAATTCACGGCAGTGGTCCAGGAAGCTTTCTTCCGCATTGGGACCATGGAACTCCATACGACATCTTGCATGGTAGCGTCTGATACCATCGGCATTTGTGCAGACTCCAGCCTGTTGAACATTCTCCTCGGTTTCGATCCTATCCGTAGAAGTGGTGCCACGACGTAGGTTAATATCCCGTAGGAGATGCTTTCTGATGATGTGCTGAGAGACATCACTGGGTCGACTCAGACGAAGATTGCTACACTGATGGTGCCGCAAAGGGTCGGTCATATAGAATAGGCATCCAAGATATTTTGGGGGTCGGGTTTCGCCTGCCGAGGGGAAGCGGTGGCCATCAGGCGGTGGCCCATTGCTTCCCCCTCTGCCTTTCCCTCCCTTGCCTCCACCGCCAGAACCAACATCCCGAGCGCCTTTGCTGGTACTTTTCCTTATATGGCCGGCCTTTTCGGGTTTCTTAGACCGAGTATGGTGACTGGTGGTTCCATGGGTCTTGTAATGATCACGGTTTGGGGAAGCCGGCTGGGGCGAGAGCTTGCTGAGTAACTTGTAGAATGTTGGTCGAAAAGAGGCGGGCGTGGGCGTGCCAAGCGTGGGCGTGGGCGTGGCTTGATGACCCCACTCTACCCACGGGTAGCTGAGGTCACCGGAAGCCACTGCGGGAATACCGTCCTTAAGGCTGGTGTCACTACTATTCACGGTTGTTGACGACGTGTTAATGGGGGCAGATATTTGCCATCGTTGTGGTAGAAATGTCTGTCTCAGACGACGGAACCGAATCTTCGGAGGCCTCGAATTCGAGGCCAAAGTCGCCAAGGGCGCATCCAGAGATGGTCCGTGATGATAGGATGATTGGGATACCATGATGGAAAGGGGGGAGGGGCAGATAAGCGAAGGGTCAAAGTCTCGGGAAAACTATGCTGTGTCTTTGTGAAACGAGGCAAGGAGACAATACCCATGAACTCAGGTAACAATGGCGATTGTACGTGCCGGAACTGAAGAGCGAACCTAAGATATGGCGAGCTTAAAATAATAAGGCAATCTTGCCTCTCACACAACGGCGTAGGCCTCTTGAGGCTCTGAGGCTCTGTCTGTCGTCGCATCCCTTCAAGAAGCAAGCCCTGCTGGGCCTCTACGAGTCTACACGCGCGCGCAATCGCCCAGGAAGACTCACACAATGGCGGAAATAAAAAAGCCCTGCGCGTTAGGCACATTCTTCTTCGGCGTTGCGAAAAAGGGCTAGACGTAACGGTCTCTGAAAGTTTTGGCTATCGAAAGAGGAATAGTATTGTGACACACCCCATTGTTCTTTTGACCGGCAGCCTTCTTCTTAGGCATTGGGGGACTAAAAAGGTGGAATACAACTACAAACACGAGAGGGCCAAAAGTGCCCCATCCGTCATGTCGTCCACAGGTGCGTGCTGTTCTACGCGGATGCGGAGGGGTGAGATCGTCTCTTGTGTCTTGCTGCTGCGGGGGCGTAATGTCATTCGCAAAGCACATTCGTCGCAGAGGCCTCCTCACATCTACGCTGTGACATCTGTACGCAAATGTGGAATATTGAACTGCAGTCAGCCCCTGTTTAAGGCTTTCATTTGATGCAGTATTCCACTATTGCTGTTGTGCGACACATCAGCAACTCTCATTCGCCGCCACTGACTCAGTTTTTCCTAGCCGCCAAGCCCTAGGTGTTCGCATTTGTGGTTCGCATTGGCCAGAATCGGAGCTATCCAGTCGAGTCCTGCTGGCTGTGCTGCGACTGGGCATTTTGATGAATTGTTCAAAGGTTCCAGTACGCGGTTGTGTATAGTATCATGCCATGGTATCCGCGATTGCGGAAGATGACGCTTGGGGGAGAAAGTACTCGTTATATATACATTTGACAGATCTTTGGATCAAAACATAGCATTTTGCCTCGCAATTGCCCCAAAATCACTGTCTGGCTCAGTATGCCTTCTTCAACCGTATCTACACCAAGGTTGATGAGGTTTGTCTCGAGTATCCACTATACCGAACCCTGCTCACTAAATGAACCACAGATGCAGCCTTTCGAATCAATTGACTATGCGCCAAGAATCAAACAGGCGCCTTCAGTACTGGTTGTTGGACGACGGGCTTGACTATCAAGGCAAACTGTTCATCGGGTCGGCACCACGTCACAGCCCCATGGCCCAACTTGAGACGATAAGGGACCAATTGAGACAAAAACTCTAGGTCAGATTGAGGCTGATATCTGTTTGATGGATATTTGGAAGCGATTAAAAATGCATTTTTGTGATTTCAAGGCGTGTCATCTTAGAATAAGCGACTAGAAAACCCTGAATTAGATCCTTGAAGAATATCAACCCCGCGTGTTGAGGCTATAATATTATACTTGGTATGCCATAGGCCGAAATACTCATAGCCGTCTCACTAATCTGCCTCCTTTGTCTGCACATGGCACCCTTTCATACCCCGCCCGTGTTAGTAGTGAATTTGCCATGTCATGTTGTAATACGAAACCGCTGTACCAAAGGTACCCTAAAAACGCAGTGCCCTACATCAGCAACTAAGGCAACTTGGCTTGGATTTTTCTCAGCACATGTCTAGGGGACGGTCCCCCGGTTGCCTTGTTATGTGAAATTCTTCAGCCCTGAGACCTGCGTGGAATAAGTCGCCTCAGGCATTTTCAGAAACCACAAACTACTTGACGGTGTACCGCGACTTGAGAAAGTTTATGGCCTCACAGTATATCGGACCGACTCCTCAACCGCTCTTTCAGCCGCTCTACAGCAAGGATACCCGGCTGTGACATCATTCGAGACATTGCAGATTCGGACGATGAACGTTGGCCAGGGTGATGCTCCAAACCTGGAGGCATTTGTAGGGCATTCAGATGAGACCTCTCGTGGTGATGGTGCGACAGTCAAAGCAGCGAAAGATATTGAAATGGCCAAAAGCGCAATTCCAGCGCCTTATGTATCGACCAAGGAGTCTAAAGACCGGAGATCTCAACGGTCGCATGAGATTTCAGGCACCGCCGATGCAGCCAAAGGCGCGAGAGACCATCATAAACAAGTCACTGATCCGCAGAAAGATGCCTGTCAGGCTGGATGTATGATAGATACCACTCCTCCATCACGTTCAAGGAAGCTGACAATTTACCGCATATCACAATGGGCCACTGAGTTCGGAAAAAACAGAGTTGGGCGATGAACGGTATCTGGTCTCTGGGCTGAGTCCTTACCGAGAAAATCCCAAGACAATGGCAGATGTAAGAAGCTCCCAGAAAGGAAAAAGTCTTCAACAGGGAACAGCTTCATCCGCGAAAGGGAAGTATTCGGAGGATATAAGGAAGGTGGAACCAAACACGACCTTGCTCCCAAAAGGCAACGATAAGGAGCAGCCTTGTAAGGAAGAACATCAAAAGGGTTTGGCCCTTTCAGATAACAAGGTCACAGACAAGACTTCGATTTCGAAAAGAAGGGCCGAGGACACCAAGGAGCCTCATAAAAAGAGTCGTACCTCCGTGACAACCGATAACAATAAGAGGCTTGAGACATTTGCGTGTCCCTACTATAGAAAGTACCCTGAACGCCATCTTGATTGCATTAATTTGAAGATGATTCGAATATCAGACGTCAAGCAACATTTAAAAAGGCGTCACACGTTCAATTACTTGTGCACCAGATGCTTCGAAGGCTTTTCGTCGTCAAAAGAATACGAAGGACACGTACTGCAACAGTCCTGTACAATTGTTGAGTGTAACAATAACGATAGCGTTTCACCTGCGGCGCAAAAAGCGCTCAAGGACCGCGTTAATAGAAGTTCCTCTTCTGAACGTCAGTGGCATGAGATATGCAGGATACTATTTGGGAAGCTCGGGCTTTCACTGAACCCGTATCAAGATGGCGTTTTCAAGGAGATTACGGGGATCATCCGTGGTATCTGGAAAAATGAAGGACACAATATCGTCTCTAGTTTGAGGGAGACCCGAAATGTACCTTGCGCTGATCAGCTGCGCCCGTTATTGTCCGAAA
This sequence comes from Fusarium sp. NRRL 25303, assembly GCA_013396255.1. Lineage (NCBI taxonomy): Eukaryota > Fungi > Ascomycota > Sordariomycetes > Hypocreales > Nectriaceae > Fusarium > Fusarium sp. NRRL 25303. The sequence goes on from JAAOAY010000169.1 coordinate 40,735, forward strand.
TCCTCACCAGAGTTGAAGACAGTTTTGAGCAAAAGGAGCAGAAATTTTCGAAAGTGAGTCCTCGTGAGAGGTCTGCGAGCAATCAAAGTACTCCAGGAATGTCCCCAGAGGAGGGGAAATGGGATCATGACGGCAAGCACGCCTCAGGGCTCAACACTATCGAGAACGACTACAGGCCGCTCGAAACCAATGGGCTTAATAATTTGCCAATGCAAGACTGGCATTTTGCAAGCAGTCCTGATTCATCAAACAACATCTTCAGCTACACTGCGCTCCCAGAATATCAGAATCACCAGTTTGGATGCCCGTTTATGAATTTCTCAGCAGGGTTGCTTCATTCTGAGGATGTAAGAAACTGGCAGTTTATGGGACCAAACTCTATTACTGGAATGGAAAATATCATGCAAGCTTCTATGGGGGACTTTCAATTCACAGACTACGATCTCCTTCCAGCTCAGACGCCCAACCCGTATAACTAATTGGTTGAATGTCTACGGCGCAGGCTCCCAAGATATGTTTGATTTTACCTTCTCCTGAGAATGAGATAAGAAGAAACAAGGAATCAAGTAATGAGGGGTCCGGATTTCGGGGCGGGTTTGATATCAAGGAATAAATTGGTCATCTCATTTATTGAGCCCAATATATTGGACCATTTCTTGGCAGGAAGTAGTGAAGAGATGTATTTGGTCAATGGGCGGCTATTTGCTTCTCACAATATATTATAAGAGGCTTCTTAATTTAAGCATATGAAGAGTGTCGCGGAACGACTGACCGACTCAGTTCAGGAATTATCGTACAGCCAAGTTCTCTGTGTAGTAAATCTCACAAGGCGAAAAGATAGATTTAGTATTTTGATTTCCCAGTTGACATAGATATCACCACAACTGACGAGGGTTATAATTTCGTTTGCATCGCGGGACATGATGAGATCCACGAGGCCATGAATAACGTAACGTATGAGACTAGGCAGTGCGCGCCAAAAACCCAGGTCAAACCATTATCACGCCACTAACCCCTGTCCCGACAAGGATCTCCCTCAGGACAGAATGACGACACTGGGCCAAAATGTGAGATGACTTTTGCATCATGTGAATTTGAACTTCTGGGGTTTCCCCGTACCCAGCGTGTGGAAATCAGCAGCTTCTAGCGATCAGGCCATAGCTCCGTAGCAGCACCATTCGGGTTTATTCTCGTGAACGCCCATGATCTCAGCGCACAAGACCAGAATGTCGGGATCAGCCGGGTTAATTCAGGATAAAAGGGAATTGAACCGCAACTTGTAAATACCATGCATCACCAATTGACTACTCATCAATTAAAACTACTCAATCACTAAGTCACTGAATATTCATTCTTATTGGACAAACACAACAATCATGACGACCAATTCATTCGGCTCGGCGCTTCCCCGCTTCGATTTCCCCCGCCAACCTGCTGCCCCCAAATTGACAGCCCAAGCGGCTCGCGCATTTCCCACTGTCGCTATTGTCGCTACAGCTGGTACGCCTCCAACTCCAACTCCAACTTCAATTGACAAATACTGACACTCGCACAGCGGCTTATTACTACACATACTACTATTCTCCCAGTCGGGAATATCACATGTACACACATTCTTCGATACAGAATAGCCCCATGTTCCAGAGCACAAAGAGTACAAAGCCCAAGGCGGAGATAACGCCTTCGGAACGGATGGAGGAGATAGGGCTATGGTGGACGGCGTATTGAACAAACATAACCGAGGAGGAAATGCTTCGTTTGCCTTCATAAAGGAGCAGGCCTCTTTCTGAAAATTTGATAGATCTCAGCGTGAGCCCCGAAAATGGCATTGCTATCTCTGTCTTTTAATATTATTATTTAACATGTAATGAAAGTTTAAATACTCCGCAATATGAACTTCAATCGCACATCGGACTGGGTGATAGACCTTAAAGGCTCTTGATGAGCGGACTGATACTAATAGTATTGATAGTAACTGCAAGGAAGAAGAAGAGCGTTCTAAAAGCGTTGCTAAATACAATTAGAAGTCCACGGCCCCTTCTATTCTAAACAGTCTATCTACAGAGATTCTAATCGCTTTCAAGATATACGGAAAGACTTTCATAGGATGTTATAAAGTATAGAGCTAGGCTGATAATGACACTTGTTTTAATGATGGTTTCAAGTAGTCTTTTGCTTCCGTCGAGGAGAACATCAAAGCGGCTCAAGGCATATACACGAAAGTCAAGTCTGATGATGGCAAAAAATACACAAGTGCTGAGTGGACTTCGCCAAACAGAAAAGATTCTGACCTATGGATCGATGTTGAGCTTCGGAATCCCATCAACACACCCCACCCAAGGCTGCCAAGAGACACTTCATCACGTACAAGATGCGTGATTAAAGCGGCTTCTACGAGGCTCTTCTTCCGAACCATGGAATTGAGAAGAGCTGGCTCGAATGACTGCGTGGACCACGACCTCTGCATCTGTTCTAACGGGCCATACGCTCGCGATGTTGATGAAAATGAACCCAACAGGCCTTGTGCTGGTCCGCCGTGCCCTTGCGAGGTACACGCAGGTTTCAATATGCACAAGAACTACCCGCGTCGCATCCAAGATACTCGATGATACTAGCAAGATCGACATTCTTAACCCCGATTCCATCATCAATAAAGCTATTCCGAAGACTGACGAGCTTGTCGAACTTGTCAGCAAGTCGTACACTAACACGCGTAACGTGCATCTCGACGCGTACGGGGAATGTGTAGTCACGGCACTCAGCATGCCTGTCTTTATACTGCAGGATACCATTGAGTCCATCACGAAGGTCAAGGATATTGGCGAAAAGCAAAGGGGAACCAAGACCGGTGAACTGGCCCTCAGTATCCTCAGTATCCTCAGTATCGTCTTCACAGTCACTCCCTTCGCCGGGTCAGCGGCGTCAGCTCTTTGTGGCGCAGCGATGGTTGCCCAGGCGGCACTGATAATCGACGAGGCTGATAGCTCTGCCCTTGGCAGCGTCGACATCGTGAAATTTCGAGGGCATGCTCCTTTTTCCATTCTCGGTATGCTAATTGGTTCCACGGTAATGAAGGTCAAGGGGCCCAGGAAGACATTCAAGAATGCCGCCGATGTTCGACGAGCTCTGAAGGGCAACAAGCTTGAAGCTTTTTCCCCAGAGTTCCGGACAAAGGACGAGATTGTACAGAGTCTTCTGAAGAAGAGCGAGTTATGCTCTATCGCTGAAAACATGTTTGCTAAGTCAGCGTGATTGTAAATGTCCACCAAGTATGTGGCGGCAGATAGCCTTCGGTCATGGCCAAATTGCGCATGATCTCGAAAGAATGACAAGACGCAATCTTGAGCCACTGCGTTAAGAGTGATTCTGCCATATTACACCGCTTGTTCGGTACTTACAAGTTCAATAAAGCAAACCGCGTTTCTCATTCTTGTTCCGTAACTAGTTCCCCTCTCCATATTCGCCATCATGCTAATCGAGGAACTCGATCCGCCCACTAAAGTTGGACATGTTGCGAGCTACCATACGTGGAGAATCAGTCCCTGAGGGCTTTCCCCATGAACTAACATACAAGTGTCTCGTAGCCGGAATTCGACAATGATGGCTTTGCTGTTGAAGTCAGAGGCAAATCGGGACATCATTCCATCGAAAGAGCTTTCAACGCTAGGAATATCATGAGTGGCCGAGTGCCTGTGATGGGAAAGCCAGAAGACATCCCGTATTGCTTCTGGTACCCTAATGTTCCCAGTCAAGACATTCTGCGGCGACTCTTGAGGGACCATCCTACAGTTTTGATGCGTTACCAAGTTGGCCGTGCTTGTGCGGTTGGAGGTTATGTGGAGCTCTACAAGGAGCTCGATATTCTTCCTGATGTCTCCATCGCGGAAGAGGCTCGGGACAATTTACCTGTCTCGCAAGAAATTTACGAACTAGTGATGGATGTACCGATCCTCTACCAGGTCATAGACGATTAAAATCTCTGTCTGTTCGACAAGCTTCAAGTCGGAGCCTGCCTCAATGGAGACACCTGCGTGCGGTCGACCCTGGATAAGAGACAACCAATTCACTACGAAATATTCCCTCCGCCATTTGATATCACCGAAGACTGGTGTCTCGGAGCTGGTGGAAAGCGTTTGGAAGAAAGACCCATCCCAACCAACACCCTGAGTCTCCTCTACACCCCATTGCCACGGCATTTACCCACCGTTGACAAGGATATACTCATTCTCATGGCTGCTTATACTGGAAACATCGACCGCTACGCCCGGCTACGAAGGCCTCGCATTAATGGTGAGATGCAGTGCATAGTCCGTGGTATCTACCACAACACCTTCTTTGCCAGGTGGTGCTATAACCAGCCACACCTAGCTGTGCTCCGAAAGTTTGTCCATGCACGATTCATTATGAACGACGACCTCACCTGGTTCAAGCATAACCAGCCAATCTCAAAAGACGACCTGCCGCGCGCCATCTGGTACCCCCAGCACGCAGATCCAACAACCTACATAGAGCTATTGCGCCTCTTGCCTGAATTAAAGCAAATGGTCGCTCAAGCACTTGTTGTATGCAACGAACCAAATGACTTCCTACGTCTTGAGCCAGAACTCACGCCTGAGATATACGGAGAGATCACAAACGGGGTTCGCTCGCCACTGTTCCGTGAGTTCATTGATCAGCGTGGGACGTATGAAGAAGAGGAGAAGCTAGCGGACTGGGCAGAACTTTTACGTGATTGCCATGATATAGCGCCTTACGATCACTTAGTGTCAAAGGAAATAGAGCCTCATTTCACACGTGCTCTTGAAGAGCTCACTCTTGACGACGTTGGTTTCGAGAGCAGAAGAGCCTACCCGCCGGATGTAAAGGACGCTGGGGACTTGATGCGGTACATTTCAGCGTTTCCCAATAAACCTAGGGACCTTTATCTAGAAGAACGGGAAAGGGATATATGAAGAGGGAGAGCACTGGAGAGTGAGAGTCAGGAGGCTGAAACACAACAAGCTGATAGTTAAGAATGATCATCCGTCTTGAACTTTTACCATGCAAGATCGTTGTAATTTGTTATATCCCAGTTCATTCAATGGATGACCGCAAGCGACTATAACATGCCGACACTCTATTCGGCAATTCCAATTGACGTCTAACAGATAGCATTATTAAGCCCCTAAGACCCTAATTATCATCTCAGCGACAATGGATTTCTCTTTCTTCAGCTACTCACTTCTAAACCCAGAAAACCAAGATAATACATGACTTCGTTAAAAGCTCAGATTAAGCGCTCTAATCATTGAGTACCTAGTTCTGGTTCCAGGCATGATTGTGAAAGAGCGGAGTGTCGTCGTTCTGCCTGAGAAAGACCCTGGCCTGTGGATTAGTAGCGTGATGGTGGATATTTGCGGGATTCTCTCGCTCTAATTGGCTTGCAATCCTGTCAAGACACTGTCGCGGCCTCATTTTTGCCATCATACTTAATTACTCCTGTCAGCAGTATTTTATTATCGCTCAATGTCAAGTTTCATAAGTCATTAGTGATAACATGAGTCCTTCATTCGCCCAATCCTGTATGGTAACCCCAGGTCCCCTTTTTTTTTTTGGCAACGCCCGTACGCATTGTTTATCCGCTCCACTCCTCGCTCTCGTACGCAAAAACCCAAGACGAAAGGGAACATAATCCCGATGAAACAAGAATTGCAAGAATAGATATGGTTCGTACTGTAGTTAGCGGGTGCCGTTGTAATTGTTGGTGCCCCAATCATCACTAGCAAATGTCTGGTTCTGTGCCGCCGTTGTGACGGGTTGCATGAGTCCAGGGTCGTGCCACCCTGTCCTTGTCATTCCCAAACCAGTTGATGCAGGATTTGGGATGTCACTTGTAGCATAACCCAGATTTCCAATATTATGTGGCATATCCCAGGGATCCGTAAAGAAATTGAAAAGCACGCTCGAGTCTTGTGTATCCGTGTAATCCGGGGTTTGGGGTGCCAAAACTTGTAGAGGGTCATGGTTGGGGTGGCGAGTCTCATTGGTGGGGCCTTGGTACGGCATTTGTGGCTGGCTACCATCACCAATTGAAGCAACAGTATCCGTGATTTCTGCTCCATTATACTGGGTTGCGGTAGACTCTCTCGGAAAACATGCAGTCCAGATCTTCTTCCACTTCTCATGATCCCCCGACACGGCAGCGACTGCGAGCTTGAGCTTCTGAAACTCTCCTGGTAGCAAAACTCCTGTCTGCGCAATGCTTTGTGCAACGCAGCCTGTATTCTTATGGTTATCCCATCTATTATCAGCACCAGGGCCATGGAACTCGATCCGACATATCGGGCAGTAGATCACTATTTCATCCGGGTCCGTTGTCGTTCTTGGGACTGTCGGATTGTCGTTCGTAGATTGGCCGGTTCCTTGTGCACCCAGTGTCACATGGTTCAATACATGGCATCGACCAATATGTTGAGTAACATAACTGATGGAAGTGATACGGAGTCCTTTGCATGGACAATACCGGTCTGGTTGGGCTTTGTAGAATGGGCATAGAAACCTTTTACGGTCGGCAGAGTCCTCAGGCCAAGGAAAACGTGGTCCATCTTTTTCTTTGCGGCGTTTACGGCGTTTGCGACGTTTGTCTCCCCCCCCTTTATCATCACTACCTCTATCATTCTGAGTTTTGTCGGAGTTTTTGCTTTCCCTGCATTGCTTTTTGCAGGTGCTGTCAGCTGGAGACTTGCCAGGGCTTCCTGGGGGACGTTTTTGCCTAGGACCGCCTTTAGTGGCCCCGCGATGATCGCTGCTGAAGGTGCCAATCCTTAGCTTAGGTACTGGATCTATTAGGAACGGGCCGCGCAGGGATAGCCCAAGAGCACCAAGATAGCCCCTATGCAGGCTGAGAACTAATCACTTGCAGTCAATAACAGTTTCAGCACAGCCGGAGTTTAGACAAGCTATATGTACCGTTTTGCTGAATGTGCAGCCTCGCCCGAGACAAGACGTTTGCTTTAGGGTAACTTGAGTTGCACAGGAGGACCAGGGGGTTACAAGTCCTACCCTGGGCCTCGTGGTGAATTGACCGGTCATCGTCGTTTCCGATTAGCGAGGTAGCAGCACATGGTTGCTTGGCGTCAATGTCTTTGACATCGGGCTCGTTTCGTTTATGTCTATGAAAATGTAAGAGGCGTTTGGTGAAACGCTTGTGCGAGCCTGAGCAGGTCGATCCATCGCTGTCGTTGGTGTTGAGCCTCCAGCGGCGGGGCACTAGAATTGCAGAAAGCATCGTGCCGCTGCTATGGGGAATCACGACGTCAATACAGAACGCCGCGTTCCATCCACTTGATCCTGACGAGCATGAAGCTTTTAATTGTGACTTGGCGTGAACGTGAATTTAAACAAAGGCTGATTGTTTTTCAAGAGTTACGTTGTTCGGCTATTTGTTTTGTTCTTATACAGTGTATTTGCCTCGTCCACGATTGTGCAGCCGTTCGCATCGCCTAAACATCCATTGGTCTCGACAGCAGGCAGACTGCCGCAGAGCCTCATATTAATGGTGTGCATGCTGGGGAAAACAACAGACTCATTACATTTAGCCAGATCTTTATGATGTGCGTACACACCCTGGCCCGTTTCAACGTACTGCAACGGGCCCTAGAAGGGTTTAAAGTAAGAAAAGATATGATCTCATGGTGATTAAGGTTCAGTAGATCCGATGCCAAGTATTCAACAAAGGCGGTAAGCCATAGTAAATAGGCGGCATGATCCCACGAATGTGGAAGATTAGGCGCTACTTTCGAGAAAAATCAGGGTTTGCAAGTGTTTACTGCACAAATGTGTAAGACTTAGGGGTTGGCAACGTGAATGCAGGAGGCCTCAATTTGAAGATGACCTGATCCATCCTCCACCGATGTGGAAGTTGCGGAGAAATATTGGGCTCCCAATCCACGATTGTGGAAGATTATCTACTGATTGGAGGAATTGAAGATTGTGATTGGCTAAAGGTGAAACTAAGCTAGATCTCGGGTCAACAGTTGCTGCATCATCAGAATCCGCCTTGGCAAATGAGTGGTGTGCCAAAGGTACATGTACATCAAGAGCTTCAACATTTGAGAAGACATTGTTCATTGATCTATGTTCAATTCATCAGACTCACGATAGTGGACGACGGCCATGGCTCATCACTGCTGTGAAGCTGAGCAGACACGATTGTGGAGGAGAATTTGGCTATAGTATATAATTCCGGTTCAAACTCTGGTAGTTCAAACTCAATCTCTCAAGAATGGACACAAGATCATCGGCCATGCTCTCCACCACACAATCTTCGAAAAGGTCTTTGATCCACACCGATTTCTATTGAAGAAGAACGCCTAAGTAACTAAATGTACCTGCAGGAAATCGAGGCAACCATGTTCGGACAAGCAATACGATGCCCGTATCAAAGGCTGGATGTTGGACTCGGGCCTCGACATTCAGCAAAGGCTGCTTACAGGGGGTTGCAGCCAACAAGAGCCACCATCTTCGCCACAGCCCCCAACTCCTTCAAAATCAGGCCTCCCCAAAAGAAAGGGTCTTGAAGCAAAGTTTTAAGGCTTATCAAAGTGCGACGCTTCGGGAAGCATGATTATTTGTGCAAATGCGGTGGGTGGCCCAAGCATCATAGCCAACGTAAAAGTACAATAGTAATAATAGCACTACGTATTTTGTCTAAACAACATGTCATCAGGCTTGATTGTGTCAGTTGTACCTCGATGTACCAGGCGAAGCACTGGAATGCATGCCCCTTGCCTGACGTAGTCATGCACTAAGCGGGGAGATCCCCACTGAAAGTTGAGTATAGCTAGCTGCCTTATCCCCCCACTACCCAGAATGCCCTCCAGAATGCCTTGGTTGCCTTGTGATAATTTCTATGATCACTGAAGGACTCCACCAAAGCTATCGCGTAAACTCTCCTCTATCTGGATCGAGCGGTTCAAGTTGAAACCAATGTCAGTCATATCCCTTTGCAATCCGTAACTGCTGGAAAATTCAGAGTCGTAGCCACTTCGCAAGATCGGGCTATGCGCGCAATCTGGTTTTCCGGCTGGCGAAATAGTAAAGACGCGATGCTAACCCTATGAGATGTAGGATATGGTGATTCGATACTATCATGCAGACTCGGTGGCACCGTGTCCTCAGAGGGATGAAAACATCCATTTGGGCAGTGACCATATCGAGACTGTGAAGTCCGTAGGTCTGATTGACAGGCATTCGAAGCAAACGGAAAACAAGGGACACACACAAGCCAGGTCTTCAATACATAATGTGGCAAAGGGGAAGGAGAAGGGGCTATCTAGCCTCGGTACACGAGCACTCGAATACCGCACGAGCAAGGATATTAAACCAAGACCAATAGTCCCTAGTAAGTGAAGCCCTTGGCGTAGAGCAAGCCGCTGGAGATCGACATTGACACTATCCAGAGAATCAAGTACAGTTTATAGATGATCAGAAGAATGACTCTCCTGAGCGACGGGCAAGGAGACTCATGTCTCCGGGGGAAGCAAGCTCTCGGCGTACGTCCTTACCAAACAACTTGCTCCTGTCAGCAGAGACAAGCTGTGCAGTAGCAAGTTATTCACCTGACTGCGGAATAACACTAAATGTCTTTCCCGGTGGTTTAACAGGTGCGCACCTACACTCTGACGCAAATCATATACCAAAGCAAGAGAAAAAGGAAAATGAGCAGAAATTTCCTCCTTCAGGGGCTCGAGCTTCGGGAAGGTCTACAAAAAGACCTGCCGAGAGCAGCAGCATACCTCATAAGAAGAGCCGCCGAGCAAAAAGCCACAACGATCTTGAGGAAGCTGATGGCGATGATGATGATCGACATGGCAGCGGTGAAGACAAAAAGGAAGAAAAGTTTGCCTGTCCGTTTTACAGAAAGGACCCGGTGCGTTTTCTTGAGTGCATGAATCTCAGACTGGTTTCGATATCAATCGTCAAACAGCACCTGAAAAGACGGCATGCCGCCAGTCCGGATCCTGATGGCTCTGGATACCGGGAGAGTTTTGCACCGTCAACAAGGTCAAGAAACCATAGCACGAAAGCGAGTGATGCACAGGGTAACATAGAGGACATTGATAGTATCCCCCCTGAAAAGCTGGAGGCTCTTAAGTCTCGCTCAGATAGACGCATATCATCCACGGATCAGTGGCATGAGATTTGGGCGATTCTATTTGGGGAGTCAGATATTACACCGAAGCCGCTTCTGGACGGTGTAGTGAAGGAAATGACAGGCATTTTTCGTGATATCTGGAGTAAGGATGGTGATCAGATTGTGTTGAAGCATATCCAGACAAAAGGATTTCCGAGAGCTCCGCATGAACTGTTATCATTGCTGCCGGATCTTCTCGACAATGTCGAGGATCGATTCGGAAATAGGCCGGTTGGGATGAACGTGAACCAGCAGATTGCCGTCACCCAAGAGCCTGCAAGCAAAACGATGACAAAAGGCCTAGTCGATGGTCACCAGGACTCTTTGAATCCTTTCAAAAGACCCTATTACATGCCCGAGATGTCTATATACACCCCTATGTCACCTCCAGCTTCTTTCATGAGAGATTCATCGACACCAATATTCGGTGTTGAGGAGGACTTTGAGGATCCTTTCCGAGTTCTCCATCATATGGCTCCTTTTCCTAACTACAACCCTGTCTTACCTTCAGCTTCTCTTCCCAGACATATGTCTCCGACGCCAATGCTCGACATTGAAAATTCTGATGATGGTCTTCAAATTCCCTATCATATGTCTCATTTGTCTAACTACACCCATGTCCCAACTTCGGCTTTTCTTACCAGAGATTTTCCAACCTCAACATTCGATGTTGAGAATTCTGAGGATCTCCAGCCAGTTGGGGGAGTCCTCGACTCACAGGGCATACCCTACGCATACCCCTACTACCTGCCAAGCATACCTCGAACCGATCAACTTTAGGTGTATGGCGGATTCAGATTGCGATCCGTGGTAGGCTATTACGCGGCTTGCTGCGGCAAAGCTGGAAATGGCTGAAGCCACGCAAGATTGCTTGGAATTCCAGAACAACTACCGTGATAATTATGAGGGGGATCAGGAACTTGGGTTTTGGGCTACCTTCTATATACAGATGAAGCTGTTCCAATTGGTATTCAAACCTAAGCTGAAAGTTTATAAGAACCAAATGTATAGATGTACCAGCTGAGCTCACCTTTAAACTGCATTAATTTAGAAAGTAGTCCAGTTAGATCATCGGCATAAGTGAAGCCTCTACTAATCGAAGTCAATGGAAAGTGTGTAAAAAGTAGATTGCCCCTGGTTTGAGGATAATATAACAAAGCATTTAAACCTTATAGAACTATATATGTAAGGTTTAATACAGAGGTGGCAGAGGAAGGCACTGCTTGCCCTAGATAAAGAAAACAGTTAGAATACGCTAATAACGCAACATTTAGGTAACTGCCCTTAGAGAATGTGGAAATAAATCTGGTTATATTCTGTTTAAAAGGGACTAATGTTATGTAAGATATTGAGCTCAGGTCGAGAGTATAAGCCTGCACTTAATCCATAAAGTCTTAGGACAGCATAACCTGGAAATTTCCTATACTATAACTAAGTGGCCAAACCTAAACATTAGTATTTATAGGCATTCATATAAAACTAACAGCCTGTAAGAAACTAAAGATTTATTTTAGAGAAGTTAAATACTTATCTTATAGACTAAAGCTATAGAAAATATATAATTAATATAGCTATATATTAATATTAGACAAGTTATTAATTAAATACTACACTTAAAAATTAA